>BQNB010067242.1:0-34267 GCA_026074375.1 Tanacetum coccineum | reverse complement strand
TTCATATGTAAAGTTATCCATGAAATAATAAAGTGGTGATTTCGTTACATCTTGTTATCTGGTGATATCAAAACTCGACAGCATTTATCAATTCCACTTCAACTCTGAATACTCTCCTCATACCTTTGAAACATAAATTATCATCCTTAACTATATGGGCGTTAGTACAATTAATATTTTTCTTACCTTTCATGATCATGTCATTTTCTACACATTACCATTTCGATATCATGTTTTTATGCTTAAGTAAGACGATTTATGATCATTTTATTGAAATGAATTAGGACGCTTCTTCATTTGAATAAGAAATTATAAATCTCTAAACTATGAATTTATAAATTCTCAGTTACAAGGATTTGGACGCTTCTCTTTGTAAGTGACAAATTATAAATAAGTAGGCTTAAGTATATAGCATACGTACAAACAAGTTTCTTTCAATCCGTTTGTACAAATAATTCCTTTTCTTCACTTATCATTATCATTATTACCTTTATTATCTGTTCATTTCTAAATCTGTATCCCACATGATTAGCAACTCTCTTACAAAATTCATAATCATTCCTTGACATCTCTCCGGCATTTCAACTAAATCTTGGGACGAGATTTCTGTAAGGGGTGGAGACTATAACAACCCAATAATTTTCATCAAATACAAAATCAACCTATTTTATTATGATCACAAATCTATGGGAAATTTTTCGCTTTATTACATTACTTGCATTGCCGATATCTCAATATGCAATGTAACTTGCATAACTAAAGTAGACGAGCTCACGCAACCTACCTATGCCATCTATATCTATTTATATGTCAAGCAAACATCATAACATATCAAGTCGATATCTTAATATCATTATTACAAAGTACATTACTCATATAATGTACCATTCGCAACGTTATATATCAAGACGGGCTTTAAACTGTTATCGTATACCTCTAAAACCCTAATTCCATGAAGGGTTAATATCTAAAGTGAATGTACAAGCTACTAAAGTATATGTACAAGTAATATAACATCTCATTTGAAATATAAATTCTCTGCAAGTCAAGTACAAGCTTTCAAAGCACAATTGTAATACAGTCATTAATGCATGACCATACCAAAATAGCATTTACCCCTTTTCCAAAGAATCTTTATACATTTTATCAAGTACAAGTACCAGACAAGTCATAAACTTCATTTACAATCATATTCATTCTCATTTCATGAAATTACAAGAAATCCAAGTTGGAAACCCTAACCCGAGCAAAATACTAAATTATGAACCATTTTTATCCTTCATAAACCTCAACCAACCCTCAAATAAGTTGTAATAATTTAATTTACAACATTACTAATCATATTCAATCATCATTTACATCATTTCATTCCAATTATATGAAAAATGAATCCGAGAAACCCTAAACGTACCAGAATGGAACATTTGACCCGTTTACTAATTTCTAACCATTTAAACCTCTAACAATCAATCAAGTGCCATTGTAAACTCATAAAATGAGTTTACAATCCATCATCTATCATTTTCCTAACAATATTCTTTGATCAAGATTACACGAAATCTAAGCCTTGAAAACCCAAAGAAACCCTAATATATCCAATATGAACCCGCGGCCTAACTTAATCATTTTTGACCCATTTTAACCCAAACCACTTGCTAATTTCCATCGATAAGCCTTAATACAAACCTTGAGATCATGTTTCAATCATTTCTTGATCAATGCACTTGAAATATTGGCTAAAGAAACGAATTCAAGCCCTAATAAGCCAAATCGAACCCGCGGCTATTTACATTGCATTTTGACCCATTTTAAGAACTTCTTTACACACAAGCACCTCCATGACTCACCCACATGCCTCCTAAACAGCTTATGCACCTGCTCCATCATTCCTTTGGTCCAAATTGAAGCCACATGAGCCCCTTGTAGCCTAAAACAGCCGCGGCAAGCATTTGTGATGTCCACACCTTCAATCTACTTCATAGACCTCCCAACTTATACCATAGACCTCCCACCTCAGTAGCTAGCTCCTACACATGTCCATGAATAGATTGCAAGAGTTCCTTAGCCTCCTTGCATGAATTCGACTATAAATAGAGCCCTACACCCTTCATAACAACTCGCACCCAACTCTCTCTATCTATAACCCAATTGAGCAAACTTTCTCTGCTCTATTTGATCCTAGGATCATCTAATAAGATCAATCAAGCAAAGCTTTGAAGAATTGAAACCCCGAAGTAAAGAAACTAGGCGTACGAAGCATTTTCGACCCATTTCAACCCATATCCTCCATTTTTGCTCCTTGAAGCTCAAACTCGGGTTCTATATCATCATACCTGCTCCTATATTCATATAATGTTCATATGAATATGCATGATCACTTGCTTAAGCCATTTTTATGAAAATCTAGGCGTTTTGCCAATTTGATCCAAACCGAAACCCTAATACCCTAATTTTTATGTTTTCTTTGATCTTAAGGTTATAATGCTCAAATTATGTTATAATCTATCATATAACCTGTTAATGGAACAACTTTGTTAGTTTATGAAAGAATTTGAAATAAAAACCTAAGCGTTTTCGTTTTGAAACCCTAATTTGACCCGTTTTGCTTCCTAGCTTAACGAATCGTTATTTTAAACTTCCGTTATGTTAAACCTTCATATTTTAGTTTATTATAACCTATAAATATCTTTTGAAATGTTAAAATAAGCTTGCATGGCAATTTGGACATGTTTTGTAAATATTATCCATGCAAGGGGTATATATCGTAACTTTCAGAAACTAATAACTAAAAGGACTAAAAATGTCATTTTATCAAAGTTATAACTACAGGGTCTATTATGTCACTTTCCAAAGTACACGGTTTACTTTGTATATCTTTTAAACTTGAAGGACCAAACTCATAAAAGTGCAAACTCCAAGGGTATATTTTGCCACTTTTCATACTCAAGGGTCTAAAATGTAACATTTCGAAAAAGTATAACAATGTATTCAAAACATTACAAGACATAACTTTAATTAATGCTTGACGTGCTTAACATTTCCAATTATTGAGCAAAATGCTTAAAACTGATTAAATCGTATCACAATACTAGGGAGCTTCATATTAAGAGGTTCCATCTTTGTATTACGTTTTGACTGAGTTGTTGGGTTTACGATTTAAAGTGCCCTGGCTCCTCAAACGTTTACTGAATGACCTATGAATTATGATGGCCCAAACGGTGATACAACACTCCATAATAATTCAATCAAAGATGATATTCATTATAATGTAAAACATATTCAATCAAACTAAGACTTGACATATTACCCCAGGTTGCGTGTGACGAAGCCGTTACTTTCATTCCATATACCTTTGCTATCACTCAGATTTCCCTATACTGTTAAGGTGAGTTCATAGCCTCGCATTTCAATATTTCAAATGTTTTATAAACCCGCGAGGGGGATACATGCTATAACCATGAATGCAATTGTTTTCTGTATGCTATTCCGATTTATTATTGCCTAAGTAACTATTTGCCTTTAAGTCCCCAATATCATGAACCGTTAATTACTTTACGGAGTAAGCGCGAATGGTGTGAATAGATCTATTTGGGTTGGACTCCCCGTTGGTGTACCCAGTTATACCGGTAACCAATCGCACATCATTAGAATATAACTGCGGGTGTTTTGGCAAAGGCACCCGTTGGGGCTATAACGTATCAAACATATCCCAAGGCTTCGGATTCATGAGCTAATGGCAATAATATTTATTTTATAACGGGTGTATAACAACGTAACCCAATATCAAATTTGCATTCAAACTATTATAATTGAAAACCTATTAATATCACTCAACCTTTGTGTTGACTTTTTAACATGTTTTATCTCAGGTAATTAAGCAACTTATGGAATGGGCTCGGAGTGGCACTGGATTTGAAGATGGCTAAATTGTTATCATTCAAAATAATTACATTTTCTTTCAATTCTGGAACCTGTTGCCTATTAATGACATTTTATAAAACTCTGATTTAATGAATGATAACTACATTTTGCAAAACGTCTCTTTTGAGTCATTTTCTATGATTATGAATGTTGTACTATGAAGTAATACCCCAGATTAGCTTCCGTTGCTATATGTAAAAATGGGGGTGTTACACGTTACGCTCCTTCAAAGTGTTCGTCTCATCCCGAAGGGACTTTTCCACAACTTCAAAATTAGAAGCTTCGGCATGAAGGCGAATGACCTGCGCAGCTTCCGCTTCCCTTAATAATAGTTGCGCTTTGAGATTCTCAATCTCTCCTTCCTTGACCTTCAGTAATTCACCCTGCCTCTCAACAACAGACTTCAACCTCCTTTTTTCCTTGACATTGTACTCAGCACGCATTCTTACCTCGGCACTCAAAGATATTTGGCGAGCAGCTCCAACATTAAACTCGGTAAACGGCTGGTCATGTTCCATTCCATGAACATACGCAAAAAACTTAGAAGGAGCAAACTCATCAAACATCTCGTGACAGACGCGACCATCATCAAGACGGGACCCATTAGTCACGCTTTATCAAGGAACGTAAATTTTCTAAAGATCAGTATCAGGGTCGACGACTGTGCGGAAAGCACCAACAAGAAAGTCATTGCCAGTAAGATCCGAGAAGACACTCGTGATGGGATCAGTTCTACCAGCTAAAGAAGAATCAACACAAAACGGAGAGGGTTTAACAAGTTTCTCTTTAGCCATTAAAGCAGGATCAACCGTTAAATTAATGGTAGTAACAGTTGTCATTATCAGAATGGAGGACCTGACAAGAGAACCAACTTCAGCCTCTACAAGGGAGATTGAGTCCAGCCACGAAATCAGTATGATCTCCACCCTCACGCTCCGGCGTGGTAGATACAGAAGCTGTCACAAAAGGCAAAGTAGGTATGGCCGCAACCCCAACTTCAGCATTTAACGCGGCTCCAACAAGCAAGCTCTTGATCGCAGACCTGGATTTACCACCTACGGAGGTCCCACTCGGGGTTCCATGATCCTCCCTCAACTTTTTGGGAGGATGCGAAGCCTCACCCGCACCCACAATCACGGATTTTCTTTTCCCTTGACGTTTCGGCTGCACAGGAGCCACATCCTCAACAATAGTATCTGCAGCCTTAATAACTGGCTAGATGTCAGCATTTTTCCTACCGCCTGCGGAATCTCCTTGTTCGGTTTGATTGCCACTACCACCCTCATCAAAAAGTCTTTCAAGAATTGCTTACAGCTCGCTCCCAGCACGATCAGGCGCAACTGGAAGCAACGAAATAGTGCGACCAATGGTAGTCTCCAGCAAAAGTGGTTCACCCTCATTCCGCTCTCGCTTAAATTTTTTTACTTTGGTGGGATCCGGGGTATGGATGAAAGCAAAGATATCCATTTCTGCACAAAACAAACGCACAGTTAGAAACAAAACAACAAGCCGTAAAACACATAACACATATATAACAGAAGGCACCCACCCTCTCTGTTCTTATGCAACAACCAGGGATAAGTTTTCTCATCCAAAGTGTAATGGTGGCTCAGTCCAACCAAGCACAAGAATGCTTCTGGAAACTTTCAGAACAGAGAGGGATGAGCAACAAGAGTGGCATAATCTTTCTCATTAAAGTCAGCCGCCACTGGCGCAGGATCCCTAATCACGTGCTTGGCAGTATGCCACGGAAAAGAAGCAGGGCAAGCAAAGTCATCCACCCAGAAAAAGTGATCGTTCCAATTTTTAAGGGAATCAATAGGTTTCGTATAACATACGAAAGCATTATCGGAACGCTTACTAAACGACATCCATCCACTCTTTTTAGAATTCACATAAAATCACCGGAATAACCCAACAGTTGGTGTGACCCCATAAACACGGCACGAGATTTCAAAGTGAGAAACCTTGGCCGCCTCAATAACAGAGAGTTGGGATATATTGATGTGAAAATACCTAAGTACGTCAACAAGGAAGGTGGTAAGGGCAGTCTAAAGTTGGCAAAGTCAAAAAACCTAGTGTACAACCTAATTTTCCCAGCAGGCCTCTCGTGCATCGTATCATTCCGATTGGACAAAACGGGATGCACCTCCTCTAGGATATGAAATTTGTTACAAAAAGCATCAAGTGCTTTCTGAGTAAGAACACACTTAACATATGTAATGGTACTCATGACGGAAGAAAGAAGTCTAAAACCCTAACCTGGAGACTTGAAGTCCTTCGAAGAACGGTGAGGAGTAGATGAAAAGTTTAAAAAGCTCAAAAAACTTTAACAATGGCGAAATAGTAGAAGAAACGGAAAAGACACAGTGAAAAACAAATCGAGTATTTATACCATAGGTATAGTAAATTCAAAGTACTCCCAGATGTTTACACATGGCCATGACCTCCGAGTCAACGGCTAGGATTAAAGGTAAGGATAGTGATGACAGTTGAGCAAGTGGACAGAACAGTCAAATCGGTCAGAATGTGAAAGGCCATGAAGAGGCCACGTCGCCCACACCTCACCTAACAAGGGCAAAGAAACGTCGCGGAGGACGCAAGGAAAAGAAGAATACCAGAACCTGAGTCTAGTAACATCTACCACTCGCAACAAAGTCACACGCACTAGACATACTAGATTAGGGGGACTTGATGACGTATAACGCGTATAGCAGGCTTTTGGGCCTAGACTACATAAGCCATACATGGGCCCAAACCCAATAAGACAATCAAAAAGCACACTGGACCAAAACTAAGTCCAGGCCAACTGGCTATGGTCCGGAGGCAGCAAGACGGACGAAGGGGTTCCAGAGGACACTTTCGCAGGTCAGCGGAAGTCTGCTAGGCAAACCCATATCCGTAAGTTACGATTACAAGCGGATCCTTGCCTGACAAGGGTCACACTTCGGCCCACTAACAGGTACAAATGAAATATTAGGAAAACCTAATCTTGGGCTCACCTATAAAAAGGGCTACTCTGACACCCCCACAAGGTATGATTTTCTGATCACATTTTACACACATATACTCTGACATTATCTGACAAGTATGAATACTCACTCTCACGCCGGAGTCTAATCGTGGGGTCCGTCCCCACGGTAAGACTAATGGTTTTACCTTTTATTGTGCGGGGAATTATCTCATCACTTGGTTTAGTACAAGATCACATCCATTGTCCCAGTCCAATAATCACCCCAGATCCACCTTTTCAACCCATAACACTTTTTGTACTCACACGGGTCAACCTGGTTCTCAAAACCCGGCCTGGTTTTGGTTTTTTCATGTTTTTTACAAATAAAGCAAGTTTTTTATATATATTTGCGACGTATTTTTATTTGTTAATGTTATATTTGTTAGTAAATTGTTTTTAGGCTCAATATAAGGTATATTTATGATTATATATATACATTATTGTATCAATGCACATATATATAAAATCTAGATATATAAATATATAAATATATAAAAATATATCATCTATATAAACTATATATATAAAACTATATATATATATATATGTATATATATATATATTTGAAAACCAGGTTGACCCGGTGGTTAAACCGGTTGAACCGTTAACCCGGTGACCCAGTGACTCAACCAGATCAATTAAAGACCTAGTTTTCAAGACATTGAAAATAGATATAGACACTAAGGTGGTGTTTGTTTTTTCAGAAATACCTCTTAACAACATCTTAATTTGACCCATTCAGACGCGGTCAGACATTTAGGTCATTAAGGTGTTTGTTTTTTTCCTGTCATTCAGAGAGGCAGTAAGATCCAAACACTGTTAAGAGCGTTTGTTTTTTTCTAGCCATTAAGAGACAGTAAGAGGCATAAGCCTCTTACTGAACTAGATGTGGAGGGGGTGTGTCTTAACACCTCTTAATGTCTTTTCTTTTTTCTTTTTCTTTTGTTTATTTTCTACTTTCCTTTTATTTTTTTATTTTTTTTCTTGATTTTTTTCTTATTTCACTTTTTCTTTTGTATTAAAAGTATTAAATACAATGATTGAAATGTTTTGTTATATAAAGAATGTATAAGATGTTATGTGTCAATTTATATTTTGTTCAAATTAAAAGGTACGGTTTCGGACTCATACATCTTAATTCTAACGTGACTCATTTAGTTAATCGTTTTAAAAGTTCAATTTAAACTCTAACATGTTTATTTTTGTCGAATAAACACGAGATTGCATGTTTTTTAAATACTATAACTTTAAATTGATTATATTATAAAATTTATTTTCTATTGAATAAAAATTATTTTTTGTGCGAATGCAATCATTTTATATTTAAATTGTGAAAACTATTTTTTAACACATCTATACATTTTTACCAAAACACACAGTTTTATTTCATTCACATTTAGACTTCTCGGCCATTTATTTAGATTAAGATGAGAATCAGATTCAGACTTTTCTACCGAATATTCAGATTCAGATATGCGAATCAGATTTAGATTCAGAGCTTCTTAATAAACAAACAGCACCTAATTCAGATATTAAAGATGAATTAGCTACACTCTTTTTTTTTTCTTCACTTGATCAATTAAGGGTTTTACTAACAATAACTTTAAAAAATTATATTTTTTTCTTACAATTTGACGTAATAAACTATTTTAACCAATCAGAATTAAGTGTTAGTCATACATATAAACATAGCTTGTACATGTATGAGTGAATAAATTGATAGCTAGCAGAATCTAAGCACTTTTCGAAAGTGCGTAGAAAAAAGTGCGTCTCAACAACACATTTGAAGTTAGTGACCATGGTACAACGATGTTACTGCACCAAAATCCGCACTTCCCTAGAAATGATACGTAGTATATGCTCTAAAATGCTCTAAAATTTTGTTGATTTATATTTATTTTATAAAAGAGATATCAAATAGTCAAAATGCATAAGATGCAAAGTAGTGTAAAGAGATATCTAAAGTACTTTGTCATTATGTTATGTTAGGTAATTAGGTTTTATATTCGGTTAACATTAAGTTAAAGACATGTTTTTGTATTGAAGTAGTTTGAATTATTTCTGGTTTGCTCCATCTTTGGTTGTTACGAGTACAATTTAATTTAATGTATTGAATACAAAACAAACGTGAAAGCATACGAATTCACAGACTAGAGAAAGGAGGAAAATGACATGACAAGCGGGAAATTAGTATAAAAGTGATGGATTCCCACAAAAAACGAACAAAAAGTCATTTTCATGTAGGCTTTAGTTTCTGGGCTTTCTACTCCTGGACTATGTATAATAAAATCTGATTTGACACCATCCTACCACTTTCACAATGTTTCATATATTCAAAGAATGTAGATAATCTTATGATTAATTTTATCAATAATCAAGTTTACTATAAAGGAAAACTAACATTTATGAATAACTGATAAAATAACTGTGTTCACTTATTAGCGAGAAACGTACACTATTTACTTTACAACTAAATACCAGGACAACTTTTTAGCACTTTTAAGTTTGCTTTTTTGATGAAAAGGATATAGCATGATAAGAGTGTAGAAACCATTTACAGGCCACCTACCTGTTCATGAAAGTATCACATTACTAATAGAGAAAAGGGAAAATTCTCTAAATAGGCGCATGTTTATTTTTTTCTAGATTAAAAAAACTTGACTTCTCAAAAAGATCAGTCGTCCAAGTCGTTTAAAAAATTACATTTTGTGTAAGTAGATTTTGAGCACCTTTTTCAGAAAGGTTTTTGGCGACCTTTAAAATGTACTTTGGGCGGCTTTTTTTTTGTCTTTTACTAAAAAATTAATATTTTTTCAGTAAAAGACAAAAAAAAAACGTCACCTAAAGTACATTTTATAAGTTGCCCAAAAACATTTCTGAAAAAGGCACTCAAAAACTACTTACACAAAAAGTACAATCAAAGGACATGTGTCAATATATTAATATAGGCGACTTGAGCGACTGTTCTATTTTGATAAGTCAAGTTTTTTTGGTCTAGAAAAGGTACACACATTGGGCGATCGGTCTATTTAAAGAATTTTCCCTAAAGAAAAACTAATGATGTAGCGCATTTATGATTGATGGCGTATAGTAGTCACCCAAATCTCCAGGTCCGAAAGCCTACAAGGAACCCAAGCCCAATAATACGTGGAAACAGGGGAACGACCCAAGGTCAACCCCAGCCTATGTCCGCAGAGGCTTGATCACGCCCCAGTACCAACAGCATCCGCAAGTCACTTCTCGATAAGGGACACCCGTGACTTAGCCCAACAAAGTAAAGAATATTGCATCGGGAATCGAGAAGAAAATGTGAACGTCCTAAACACAGATAATAGACAATAAGTACATTGTCCAAAGTTACTATGCTACAAAGAGTGACGTAGTCAACGACGTTGACCTTACGACAACCACCCTATTACTCATCGGTTAATAGGATGAATCCCTTCTCGTGACCCACGTAGTCGACAACGACGTCAACCTATATAAGGAGTTCACCAGACACTCCCAACGGTATGATTTCGATGACCTAATTACACATATACTACTTATAAACAATTACTTACTCTCACACCGAGTCCAATCGCGGGATCCCCCTCCCGTAGTAAGACTAACGGTATACTCTTATCTTAGTAGAAAATCATCATTACTTTCACTTAGTACAAATCTCACCTTACGAACGAGCTTGGGATCTTCATTTCAAGTAAGTTAATCCCATATATCCCATACTCTACAATTTTTGTACTAACAAGTTGGCGCCATCCGTAGGACTCAAACACAACTACGTTCCCAAAAACTCATCACCAAAAATGAGCAAATCAGTAGAACACGCCCCCACACCAGCTGATTCTGTCGTACAGAACACATCAGAGAAAGGGAGCAAGCAAATAACTGATGGCCCTATGCCAGATGAAAAACTTCATGAATTATGTGATAAGATCTATAACCAACTCCTACCGCTGATGGCTGAAAGAGTCCACCAAGAGAAGCTCCAAGGTGTGTAGACTCGCCTGACATATGAAGAAAGCTCATGGTGGAATTTACAAACACAAGAAAAAACTCAGCTCTTTGAGTCAGAGTCATGTGACAAGAAAAAAAGGTCCAAGAAGAGGAGAAAACCCAGCACAAGCACCACGTCCAAAGGATCTTACCCCTTCTAGAGTCTAAGCGTCTTCTCCAGGCTAAAACACGGAGAACCAGGTTCTCCCTGCCGGAGAAGCCCCGTGAGCACCACGGTTTTCGCATGACTAGGTGAAAGGGAAAAGAATGTCTTCACGCACCTGGGCGAAAGGGAAAAAGATGTGTTCTCGCGTCTTGAACCCAAAAGCACATCTCACCGTAGGCAAGCGAGTGCCAAAAGAGATGCAAGTACTGGAAGAGCTACCACAGACCCAGATCGAAGAAAAAGGGAGGCCAGAAACCTCGTTCGAAGCTATGCCACATGCTCAAGTGAAAGGCAGAGAGAAATTAAAAGGGAATGGTACGCGGCCGATCGAGAAAACCGTAAGAAATCCACTCAGGATGAGGAAACATATCTCTCTGAAAGTGAAAATGATAAAGGGGGCTATTGGAAGTCCAAATTAAAAATGCTAAAGTCCACCACTGGTGAGGATGACCTATCTTAGCCCTGGCTATGCGAAGAGACTGGTCCATTTACCTTACAGATCCATAACTTTGAATTTCTCAAGAGGATCCGCATGCCAAGTAACGTCAAGACGTATGACGGGTCCAGGGACCCATATGACCATCTCAAGATATTCGAAATTGCAGCCAAGGTGGAACAATGGGCCATGCCAACGTGGTGCCACATGTTCAACTCTACACTAATAAGGTCAGCCCATCGGAATCTATTCATAGCTATGTAGAGTTACAGAAAGCATTCGTTGCAAACTTTATACAACAAAAGAAGTACATCAAGGATCCCGTGGAGATTCACCACATTAAGCAAAGGGAAGAGGAATCAACTGAAGCTTTCATGGAACATTTCAAAGCTGAAAGCATGCATGTAAAAGGAACCCCGAAATGCATGAGAGTATCTAGATTCATACACGACATCACCAATCTCGATTTGATCAAACGCTTAAATGATAACATTCCAAAATCGGTAGATGAAATAATGAGCTTGACCATAACTTTCCTAAGAGGAGAGGTAGCCGTGGCGAATCACTCCTGAATGAAAGGCCCACCATCCTGAAGGCATCATGAAGTCACCCACAAATCAAGCTTTAACAAGAGGCCAGACTTCAAAAACTTACAAAATCCAGGCAGGAGGCATGACAGGTTCATACCTCTCATAAAAAACCCAAATGAAATCCTAGCAATGGACACGGTAAAGTTCAAGCCACCACCACCAATGCCCGGCTTAAAAAAACGCCAAATGAAATTCCCTAAAGAGCATGGGAGCACGGTAAAACAGCTATCAAGCCACCCCCCAACCATGCCACGGCATCGCAGAAGATCGCCGGAACGAGAGATTACATAGTTTCGCATTTCCATATATACAAAGAGGATATATGCACAAGGAAGAGTGCATATCACCTAAAGAAACAGACTCAAGGAATTAGTCAAATCCAGATGGCAGCTATTACACTTTATCAATGTGAAGCTAAAGAAAGTGCAAACAAAAAAAGGAGAGAACTCCAGGGATGCGAAGTAAAGGAAAGACATACCCGGTAAAAGAAAATATCCCAGCAATATCGGTACAACCAGCTGCAAATGGACACATACCATGGCACAGCATTAACAAGACAAAAAATTACTCAGAGTTTTCTCAACAAGATCAATGAAATCTCGTTTCCCCCACTTCGATCAAGGAAACGATGGACACTAAATAGAAAAGCCCAATGGTAAGATGCAAATTGTCAAATAGGTAGCCATCTTGGACACTTGTATATGAGCACATTGCTTCAATGGCTCGTTGCACAAAATCAAAAACCAAATTTATCCCCGCTGTAGCCCTCTCCTCAATTTAGTAGGTAGGAAATATCTTGGCCGCTGGGGCAAATATCATTGATGGTGTCATTAGGGGACGGAGAGCATCGCACAAGTGCCTTAATGAATTTCGTGGTGGTCAGGGTCACCATTATTCCATAGACTAACGTACACTCTACATTGACGACCCAAGATTAAAAAATACAAGCGGTTCCCTCTATCACACATGGAATGCTTAAGTTCCTGTACGGAAGGGATAATAACACTACACAAAAGAGTGGCACCAAAATAAACCGAATAGAAAGGGCATCTATTGGTAAAGCAGAAAGCCTACTTGCAACATCAACTCCCCTCATAACGAACCGAGTCACCTCACGAAGGAGTCCAAAGTGGCAATCCCACCCCAGAATATCTAAACACAAAACCATCCACCGATAGGAGGAAGCTTATATAGAAAGAGGTAGGATAGGAACTGTTTGATACACGCCGTTATTTATTCGCATGTATTACGTGGTGTTATTTATCATAACATCATTTCACACACAGAATACGAAGATCGATACTTAATCACATGAAATATGTGCAGGTTCGCTTGAAGACGGTAGGAGCTCAAAGTATTCAAATTACAAGTGTTTACATCCATTGGAAGCAAAGTTAGAAGAAAATAAATAGTCATAAATCAAAGATAATTGAAGAAAGTACGCCGCACATCTTATGGTGCGTCCAAACTTATCATCAAATTCAAATGAATCAGATAATACGCACGAAAGTGCACACCGGTCTATTTCCCAAAAAGGTGCCGCGTGCGCACTCGCAGTCACTTTCAACATTAATGAAATTCACTAGACTTAGGCTAAGTACGTGCCTTACATTTTAAGAATGATGCGCCCCGCACTATGTTCTTTCACCCACTCCAATTAAATAGAGATGAAACCTATCAAGGACATTTTCATTCATTGCGCTCACCAAACTTTCTCAATAACAAATCTCACACATTTCTCTCTCAAACTCTTCATCAATTTCTGGGTTTTTACCATGAAATTCTGACGAAGACGAAGAAGGTTTATATTATTGAGTAAAATAACAGGTTTAGTAAGATTCCATACTTGTAAGCACGGTTAATGTATTTCGCTCCAAGTCTATTCCGGGATCTTTATGTTTCTATCTTTTTCTTCAGTTTCACTGTTACTTATTATGATAACTCTTAGCCATGAGCGTGAAGTGCTAAATCTCCCATCACACATCGGAGATGTTCGCAGCATATTAATATAAGTATTTGGTATTATTACTATCTTGTTAATCTTAAGCTTATTTTGCGATCATATCGTATCTAATATTGTCAACTTTGTTCATCAACTTTGATTGTATACGCATAACGATATAGGTCGAAAGACCATTATGTGCTATATTGTTTTAAAGATGGGTCTATGGTCTTTATTATTTGGTTTGGTTGAACAGAAAATCCGCTGATCACGTTATACTCTAGATAAACAACAATACTATGATTGATATAATATGAAACAGTGAATTAATTTTGCGTGACACATCTGATTACAAGTTAAACTAATAGTATAGATTCTTAAGTTAAGAACTAGTTTGAATTCTGTGAAAAAACGTTTTTTTGCGACTCGCGCATAAAATCCTTTTTATAAGTGTAAGCTAAAAATCAAAAGATCGTAATCATTACCCGTAGGAGACTTAGGCTTTCTTATGAAACTATCCAGTACAGTCATACTCCCTTTATTATTGAATTATATCCTCAGTCATATCTCATGATCATGAAAACTGTCATTAAGTTTCATCAGTATACAACGCGATTATACGAACATAAGTCAAAACGCATGTTACGACACTGTCTTACTAAAATATTATACTAACATACGTGGGATTCTATACTTTACCCGTAGGGTGTCCATTATAATAATCAGTATCTCTAGTCTTATAAATTTAAAGCTTTTGGAAACATATCAAAGTTTTTTAACCGTCAGACCTGTATTCTGGGTGATTTTAAAACTGTTCCCATAATCATCCCATTCCTTGATATCTTTAAAACACAAATTCTAAATCACTTTTTCCTCCTAAAAATCAATCTGCTTGCTTGCTGTAACTCTTGTTGCGAAAAGTGTACTACACTTTCGTGCCAGTCCTCACAATTAGTTCTAAAAACGTTCTCATCCAATAGTTCACATTGGATGCATACACGTACTTCCAACTCTAAACTTGTCAAACCATTATTCAAACCTGAACGTACCCTGAATCGTAGATTTCGTCAACGAAACAGGAGAGTCCCATTCGAATGAAGAAACGAACGACCCACACAACCAATAATTGTCTACCTACCAATTCTTGACATCAACTCTTTCTGTCACTTTCTTGATATTCATGAAAATTACAACCCAATGAATGATGAAACCATGTGGGCTGCCGACCGTGTTGTCGCTCTGACTCCCGGTTCTGCAATCACCATTCCTGAAATTGCAAACGATTTTGCCATTAAAGGTAACCACTTAACCCTCGTCAAAGGAAACCAATTTGATGGTAGAATTAAAACTGATCTACACAAATACATTTATGAATTTCTTATAATATGTGATATGTTTAAATACAGAGACACTAAAAATAAATACGTCCGCCTAATGATGTTTCCCTATCACTCACGGGTGAAGCAAAAACTTGGCTAGACGAACTCAACGAAGGAACCATCAAAACGTGGGATGAACTTCAAACCGCCTTTATTAGTCGATTCTTTCCCCTAGCTTTTTTTGACTGACTCCTCGAAGAAATCCAAGCCTTTTTCCAACATGAAAATGAAACTCTGACTGATGCTTGGCTTCGTATGAAAGAAATGCTCAAAATTTGCTATGGTCACAATCTCACCAAAGGCAATATCATAAAAATATTTTATCACGGTCTCAACAAAATAACCAAGAAGCTTTTAATTCTGCCACTGGTGGTATTTTTCTCTATAAAACACCAAACCAAGCTTATCAACTCCTCGAAGAAAAAGTCTTACTCAAGCTTGATTGGGCTAAAAATCAAAAACCAAAACCATCTCTAAAGAAAACTGTAGCTTTCGCCGATGAAGGTAGTAGTAACTCTGATATTGACAAAGTTATAGCACGAATGGATGCCATGATCATGAAAATGGACGCTCAGTATAAAGGAATGCAATCTCGTTCAAATCACTCGATACCTGAATATGACGAAGATGACAAACCCATGTCTCCTGAAGTAGAAGCAAAATTCATGCAAACATTAAGATGTACTCGTTTTTACAATGATTACCGCAACCGTGACTCAAATCGTGATAATTAGCGTTCAAGCGAAAGAAACGATTATAATCGAGACAACTATTGATCCAATTTTGATGATAAACCTTATGACCTTCAAAAATAGTTACGCGATTTCATAAAAGTTCAACAATCGACCAATTCTTTTGTCAAAGAAACGTTTATGGATCTTAAAACCAAACTTGAAACAACAACAAAAAATCATCAAGCCTCGATCTAAAACCTAGAAGAAAAATTCGACAGATTTGCTGACAAACAATCTGCTCGACCTTCTGGATCTCTTCCCAGTAACACTCAACCAAACCTAGAAGGTAGCTCATCTAAACCTTATCAACCACCGCAAGCTGGAAATGAGCATATAAATGACGTTTTTACGCGGAGTGGTAAATCCTACGACCCACCCATCAATCCAAATGATCAACAAAATGATTTTGAAAATCCTATCAATTTTGATAGTGAGGATGAAGAAGAAGAATCTACACCTCAACTAAAATCACAAACTCCAAAACTGATCAAAGAAACTCCGATGCCTAGACCATACAAACCGAAGATTCCATATCCTCAACGCCTTCGAAAAGAGAAAATGGAAGCCCAATACGGTAAATTCCTCGATATGATTGAGCCGTTCAAATCAATGTACCTCTTATTGATGTCTTAGCAGGAATGCCAAATTATGGAAAATTTCTCAAAGAACTCGTGTAACCCTTGCCCTTTTTGTGTTTTGAATATTTTAATTTAGCCCTTTGACTATTTGACGGTTGTTAGTTTATTTAGAATATGTACCGTGTTGGCGGTGATGAATTTATGAGATTTGAGGTATTTTATGATTTATTGTGTATAATAATCCTTATTAGAGGGTATTATTGTGTTATTTATGTTCTAGGTGGTTTGACCCGTGAATTGTGAGAAATGCCAAAAAACGAGTCTTGACACGTCTGTTAATGTTTAAATGAGTTTTTGGGAAGTATAACGTGGAAATATATCATGTAAATACTCTAAGTTATTGGAAAAGTATTTTTAAGATGAATAAAAATGCTAAGTAACTTCAGGAAATATTTTACGATCACGGTTTTTGAGTTTTAAGTGAACCCGACACAAAAAGAAGGCAACCGAGCCCTTGGATTCCTAGTCGTGGGTTCTAGGCAAGGGAGAGACAAGATGGCATGTTTTTAGCTTCTATGGTCCTTGGTGGGTAATAGAGTTTGTCTTATATTACTTGTTTCTATACCATTTAAAAAACATAGATAAAAAATATTCATCACATTTCTCTCTTTCTCTCTTTGTTTCGGCCGAGCTCCACAACACATAAACACATTTATTTTTGAATCTTTGATCAAGAACATGGTGGTTTAGAGTGTTGCCGGGTTGATTCTAATGTTCGGGTATTTGTTAAAACTACATTTGGGTAGTCGTTCGTGTTTGTTCTCGCTTTTTGAAACCCGCTTTGTAATTCTTTCAAATTTACATTTAACTTGTACTTTTGTGTGTTAAATGATGCATAGATGTTAGTTGTACGGTTCGTTTGTTGAAAATCGAAAATGAAAAGATTGCGAATGGTGTAAAGGGTTCGGTTTGGGTTTGCAAATAAAAGAAAGAAAAGTAAGGTTTTGTTAGTTTTGATATTGTGGTCGTGATGGTTGAAAAACATTTGCTTTCTATGTAGCTTATTTTGTTTATAGCTTATTGGCTTATTTTAAGCTTTTCGTGGCTTGTTTTGAGCTTATTAGTTCTCGAAAATATGGAGGATATTGAGGAAAGTGTTGTTGGTTATTTACCTAGTATGTCGTATTTTTGTGGACTATTTTTATAGCTTATTGTGATAACCAAATATACTATATAGCTTATTAGCTTATTTTTAAGCTTATGGAGTTAGTTTTGGAGCTATTGGGCTCACAACCCAATAAGCCTCAATAAGACGTGGCTTATTGAGTGCTTATTATGGTCCGGTTTACTTTGTTACTTAGCGATTTGGATTTATATATACTAATGGGCCTTAGTATCGGGCTTAAAATGTATTTTGGATAAGTAAAACCCTTAATGGTTCCTTATTGGGCTTAACTAGTCATATTATGAGTTTTGAAGGACTTTTAGAAAGTGAAGTATACGTATGGAATGTTATTGAAAGTCGTCTTGAGAAATGAAATTTGAAAATAGTTGCAAAATGTTATTTTGAGATTTTTGTCAGAAAATGTTAAAATTGTGAAAAGTGGTTGAAATAAAGGTTTAAAAACTTTGGAAAACGTTGTGTAAACGAATGGGTCATGTCAAAATTTCGTAAAAAGTCTATACTTGGAAATTTTACTCAAAACTTGAATTTCCGATTTAATAATAAAATATTATTATTTTATTATTTTAATAAGTCAACTAAAAGACGAAATTCCTAAATTGTTTTGTATAAATAAGCGTTTCATTTCCTATAATTTAAACGATGAATTAATGGTAACTAAGAGTATCGAATGGGTTTACCGAAGTGTATTTATAAGTGTTTATTATGAGAATTTTCTAATATTACTCCACTATATTATTAAATAGTATAAGTATATATATTATACTAACATATGGGTTGAAGTATGGTATTTTTGGAGATAAGTTGACAACCATCATACTACTGAAAACGTTAAGGGTGACCGTACAACGCGCAGTTGACCACTATGCATCAAACCAGAAAACTCTTTTGGAAATAAATGTCTAAGTGGAACGTTAATTGGACTAGGTCGTGTTCAGACGTCGTTGCATTTTCTTGTGTGATATTGAGTTGGCTTCTTGAGACCTTTGTTTGTGGTGAGTTCTCGTAGCCCCACTTTTTAAATCTTTTCTGTTGGGGGAAAATGATACTCAAATGTGTTTTGAACTGATTTTCTGAACTGTGCGAAACATGATTTGGTTTTGGGACAATTTATGTGCTTATGACTATTATGTGAATATTATGTGGTTTGATTTTACTTGCATGCATCGAGGTGCATGGCAAGGGATGTGATTAGCATGGATTTGCTATGTTTTGTGAAGGGTATGCCCTATTGTAAATGCTCCAGTTGGTAGGCTTTTAGGTGCGTATGATCTCAGGGTTGCGACCCTAAGAGAATTGGTACACGCTGGTGATAAGACTAGCGGGGATGCTAGGTCTTGGTACATGATTAGCGGGGATGCTAAGTCATAGGTTTGTGATTGTTTTGCATATATTCACTGTCATAATTCATAATTGTCCAACTGTTTGAAATATTGGCACAACGACTGGGTTTTCCTTCAAACCTACAATCTCACCAACATTATTGTTGATGTTTTCGAGTATCATTTTCATGTGAAGTTAATGAACAGTAAGGTTGTGATGCGAGATAGCAGACCTTAAGGGTATCCTATATAGATCATGTATTAAGAAGTCTTGCATTTGGTGTTTGTTTGAACATAGTAGTTTGAGGATTGTTGTTCAAGATTAATATGGACCCCTATGTGGGCATTTGGATTTGTAACTATATGACGTGTTCTTGTTAGGATTTCACTCAAGTCTGTACTTGAGGTGGATGATCTTCATGACACTTTTTCATTAATGCATTTTAGATTTCTCTATTTTGTATCTTGTTTTATGATTGATCATTCTTGGTCGCATACCTGTGTTTTCGCCTATGTCGAGGTGTGACAGATTGGTAATCAAAGCCAAGGTTTTAGAGAACTAGGTGGTTTGGCCTAGACTATAACCTTGGAACCTTCATATAGTTGCATTATAGGATCTATGTGCGCAGTATCCCGCTTATACTTGCTTCTATGGTTATATAGTATATCGTATTAGAAAAGTCAATCATTGAAATGTGTGAGCCTAATACTGGGTATGACTGGGAAAGGATACGAGTATAAATACGATGACCAACATAGTTATAAACATATCATGACTCACGCGTATTTAGTAATATTGTTCACACAAATTGGTGTTGACACCTTAGGACCGTATTATGTGTATCATAGTATATTAAGTTATACTATATATATGGTAACCTTCCCGCCTACCTAATGTTTCCCATGTTCTCTCTCATGTGGATAATGCCGCCAAGGGTGATGACCCGAAGTGCTGGCCGGCCTGCTGCCGCACCACAAGGTGGGGAAACGGGTGGACGAATTGGTAGAGAAAGTAGAAGAGTGAGAGAGCCTAGGAGGAGAAAAGTTAAACCAACTGGTGAACCAGAGGGTCAAGGAAATGACCAAGGTATTGAAGTTAATGAGTGTGTGGATGGAGTCCTCGACTTCTCCATGATCATTGCCCAGCAATTATAGAACCTTCTATCCACCATGTTGGCTCAAGTAGTTAACCAAGGTAGCAATCAAGGAGATAATAGGAACCAAAGCGGCACTGCCATCAATGATAACATCTGGGGCGATGTTAGGAATGTCATTGAGAACAACGACTATAGGGGTTGTACTTATAAGGAATTCTTAGCTTGTAACCCAAAAGAGTATGATGGTAAGGATTAGATAGAGAAGATGAAGTCAGTTCAGGATATAAATGGGTGTGAGGTGAACCAAAAGGTGAAGTACACTGCTAGTTCATTTGTTGGTAAGGCTCTTACGTGGTGGAACTCTCTAATCCACACACGAGGTCGGGAAGCAGCTGTAGGTATGTCGTGGGAAGACTTTAAGACTTTGACTAAAGAGGAATTCTGCCCTAGTAATGAGATGCAAAAGTTAGAAACAGAGTTGTGGAATCACGCTATAGCCGAGGCAGGCCATGCTGCGTATACTGATAGGTTCCATGAGTTGGCTAGGTTAGTTCCACATCTAGTAACCCTAGAAAACAAAAGGATTGAGAGGTACATTTATGGCCTTGCTCCACAAATCTGACAGATGGTGGCAGCAATGAAGCCGACAACAATTCAGAAGGCTGTGCAGATTGCTAGCACACTCACTGATGAAGCCATTAGGAATGGGTCAATAAAAAAGAACCCTGAGAAAAGAGAAAATGGTGGAGAACTTAACAAGGATAGGAATGGGTAGGATGATAACAAGAGAACTAGGGTTGGAAATGCTTTTGCTACGACCACAAACCCTGTTAGGAGAGAGAACACGGGTACGACACCTAAGTGTACCACCTGTAACTTTTAGCACCCACCTGAGATGTCATGTCGCACTAACCACCCATGACATTTTGCTAAGGATTATAGAGTGGTGCCTAGGAATGTGAACCCCATCAATGCTAGAAACTTAACTGCTAGGGCCTGTTATGAGTGTGGTAGTACCGATCATTTCAAGGCAACATGTCCTAGGTTAAATCAGGCTCAGAGACCAGGAGGAAACCATCAGAACCAAGTCGTGGCTGTTAATGGGGGTCAAGGTCGTGGGAGCAATGGTAACCAGGCATATGGAAGGGCATTTATGTTGGGAGCAAAGGAGGCTCGCCAGGACCCAAACATCATGACGAGTACGTTCACTTTAAACAATCATTATTCCACAACTTTATTTAACTCTGGTGCTGACTATAGTTTTGTTTCCACTACTTTCATACCTATGTTAGGCGTAGAGGCCAATGATTTAGGATTCAGTTATGAGATTAAAATAGCTAGCGGGCAGCTAATAGAAATTGATAAGGTCATTAAGGGTTACAAACTAGAAATAGAGGGCTACAAGTTTGACATTAATTTGATACCATTCAGAAGCGGGAGTTTTGATGCGATCATAGGCATGGATTGGTTTTCTAACCATAAGACTGAGATAATTTGTCACAAGAAGGTAATTAGAATACCACTACCAGACGACAAGGTACTTAGAGTTATAGGAGAAAGACTAGAAAAGAATATGAGACATCTAGTAAGTGCTAAGGCCAAGGAACGAAAACAAGAAGAGATGGTCATGGTGAGAGATTTTCCCAAGGTATTTTTGGATGACCTATCAGGATTACCCCATATTCAGGAAATCAAATTTCGGATTCAGTTAGTCCCTGAAGTAATACCGGTCCCGAAATCTCCCTATCGATTGGCACCTTCTAAAATGGAGGAGTTGTCGGGTCAACTCAAGGAACTCTAGGACAAGGGTTTCATTTAACCAAGCTCATCACCTTGGGGAGCACCGATATTGTTTTTGAAAAAAAAGGACACAATCATTTAGGATGTGTATTGATTATAGAGAGTTGAACAAGTTGACCATTAAGAACCGTTATCCACTCTCTAGGATAGACGATCTATTTGATCAACTCTAAGGATCATAATACTTCACTAAGATAGATATTTGGTCCGGATACCACCAGCTGAGAGTGGATGAAGATGACATTCCAAAGACTATGTTTAGAACTTGTTATGGACATTTCGAGTTCACAGTAATGCCTTTTGGTTTGACTAACGCACTAGCGGTATTCATGGATCTGATGAACCGAGTGTGTAGGCCTTATCTAGACAAGTTTGTGATAGTGTTCATTGATGACTTCTTGATTTACTCAAAGACCCGGGAAGAGCATGAAGTGCACTTAGGGCTAGTCTTAGAATTGCTCAAGAAAGAGAAATTGTATGCTAAGTTTTCCATGTGTGAATTCTGGTTATAGGAAGTACAGTTTCTTGGTCATGTGATTAATGGAAATGGTATCCATGTAGACCCTAGTAAGATTAAAGCTGTAAAGAATCAGGAATCCCCTAGAACTTCGTCTGAGGTTCATTCATTTTTAGGTTTGGCAGGGTATTATCGTCAGTTCATAGAGAAATTTTCTAAGATATCTAAGTCCTTGACCATTTTGACTCAGAAAAGTAAGACCTTTGATTGGGATGAGGAACAAGAAAGGGCATTTCAAACTTTGAAGGACATGTTATGTAATACACCTGTTTTAGCTCTCCCCGATGGACTAAAAGATTTTGTGGTGCATTGTGATGCGTATGGCTTAGGATTAGTTTGTATGTTGATGCAAAGAGGTAAGGTAATAGCTTATGGATCTAGGCAGTTGAGAATCCATGAGAAGAATTACACCACCCATGATTTAGAATTAGGTGCGATTGTGTTTGCACTTAAGATTTGGAGACATTATTTGTATGGGACAAAGAGTGTCATATATACCTATCATAAGAGTCTCCAACATATGTTTAGTTAGTAGAAACTGAACATGCGACATCATCACTAGATAGAGCTTTTTAGTGATTATGACTGCGAAATTCGCTACCATCCTAGTAAGGTGAATGTAGTAGCTGATGCACTGAGTGTATAATGAAGATAGGTGAAACCAAAGAGAGTTCGAGCTATGAATATGACCCTTCAGTCGAGTATCAAGGATAGGATATTAGCGGCTTAGGAGGAGGCGTCTGATGAATCTGCAGGGTTGCAGAAAGGGTTAGATGAGATGATAGAGCATAGGAGTGATGGTGCATTGTATTACCTGGATCGAATATGGGTTCTTTTAAAAGGTGATGTGAGAACCTTGATAATGGATGAAGCCCATAAGTCAAAGTACTCTATACACCCAGGAGCTGATAAGATGTATTATGACCTTAGAGATAGGTATTGGTGGTCGGGAATGAAGAAAGATATAGAGGTATATGTTAGTAGGTGTTTGAATTGTTTGAAGGTTAAGGCTGAACATCAGAGGCCATTTGGCTTATTGCAGCAACATGAGATCCCTGAATGGAAAGGAAAAAGACAGCGATGGATTTCGTTACGAAATTACCGAGGACTAGTAGCGGGCATGACACAATCTGGGTCATTGTGGACCGGTTGACTAAGTCTGCTCATTTTCTACCTATGCGGGAGGATTATAAGATGGATAGGTTAGCTAGACTATATCTGAATGAGATTGTAGCTAGGCATGGTGTGCCGATCTCAATCATATCGGATCATGATAGTCGTTTTACATCGAGGTTTTGGCAGTCAATGCAAGAGGCATTAGGAGCCCGTTTAGACATGAGTACGACTTACCTCCCTCAGACCGACGGTCAGAGTGAGCGTACTATTCAGACCTTGGAAGGACCTGCCTTAGGGCGTGCGTCCTTGTATCTTCGGGGAAGTTAGGATAGTTCATCTTCCATGGTGTGTTTTCGTATAACAGTTATCTTTCTAAGTGTGAGATTGCACCATTGAGCTGTGTTGTAGATAAGTGTCGCTTGCCTCTGATCATGTGGGCAAAGGTTAGAGAGGGTCAGTTGATAGGACCTGAGTTAGTGCAAGAGACCACTGAGAAGATCTCGCAGATTAATGATAGACTTAAGGTTGCGTCTTGTCGTCAGAAAAGTTATGCCGATAAGAGGAGAAAACCCTTAGAGTTCAGTGTAAGTGAGTACGTCTTGCTCAAAGTGTCGCATTAGAAAGGTGTGGTACGCTTTGGGAAGAAGGGGAAATTAGCACCTAGGTTCGTTAGACCATTTGAGATCACTGAGCGGATCGGTCCAGTAGCCTATAGACTTAGGTTGCCTGAGGAATTGAATGGTGTTCATGACACATTCCACGTGTCGAACCTTAAGAAGTGTTTGGTTGACCCAACACTGCAAGTGGCTTGGATGAGATCCAAGTGATGCTTAAGTTGGAATTTTGTGGAAGAACTGTGGAATTTTAGTGAGGGGAATTCAGTAGCTTAAGCGAGTAGAATTACCTCGTCAAAGGTTCGGTGGGTATTCGAAACGTGGACCGGAATTCACGGGGAACGTGAGACAGATGAAAACTTAAGTACCCACAATTGTTTTTAAAGTTGGCTTAGTAGTAGTTGAATTTTCGGGTCAAAATTCTTTTAAGGGGTGTAGAATGCAACCCTTGCCCTTTTCTGTGATTTGGACGTTCTAATTTAGTCCTTTAACTACTTGACTTTTGTCATTTTATGTTTGAACAAGTACCGTGTTGACAGTGTCGAGTATCAATGATAGGATATTAGCGGCTCATGAAGAGGTGTCTGATGAGTCTGCGGGTTTGTAGAAAGGACTAGACGAGATGATAGAACATAGGATCGATGGAGCCTTGTACTACCTAGATCAAATATGGGTTCCTTTGAAGGGTGATGTGAGAACCCTGATTATGGATGAGGCCTATAAGTCAAAGTACTCTATACACCCAGGAGTTGATAAGATGTATTATGACCTTAAAGATAGGTATTGATGGCCGGGAATGAAGAATGATATAGTTGTGTATGTTAGTAGGTGTTTGACTTGTTTGAAGGTTAAGGCTAATCATCAGAGGCCATCTGGCTTACTGCAGCAGCTTGAGATCCCTAAACGGAAATGGGAAATGATAGCAATGGATTTTGTTATGAAGTTACTAAAGACTAGTAGTAGGCATGACACAATCTAGGTCATTATGGACCAGTTGACTAAGTGTGCTCATTTTCTACCTATGCGGGAGGATTATAAGATGGATATGTTAGCTAGACTATATCTGAATGATATTGTAGCTAGGCATGGTGTGCCAATCTTGATCATATCAGATTGTGATAGCCGTTTCACATCAAGGTTTTGGTAGTCAATGCAAGAGGCATTAGGAACTAAGTTAGACATGAGTACGGCTTACCACCCTCAGACTGACAGTCAAAGTGAGCGTATAATTCAGACTTTAGAAGATATGCTTAGGGCGTGCATCCTTGACTTCGGGGGAAATTGGGATGTTCATCTTCCATTAGTTGAGTTTTCGTATAACAATAGTTATCATTCTAGTGTGAAATGTGTACCGTTTGAGGTTTTGTATGGTAGAAAGTGTTGTTCCCCGATCATGTTGGTAGAGATTGGAGAGGGTCAGTTGATAGGACCTGAGTTAGTACATGAGACCACTAAGAAGATCTCACAAATTAAGGATAGACTTAAGGCTGCGCGTGATCGTCAGAAAAGTTAGGCCAATAAGAGGAGAAAACCCTTAGAGTTCAGTGTAGGTAACTATGTCGTGCTCAAAGTGTCGCCTTAGAAAGGTGTGATACGCTTTGGGAAGAAGGGGAAATTAGTACCTAGGTTCATTGGACCATTTGAGATCATTGAAAGGTAGGTCGTGTAGCCTATAGACTTAGGTTGCCTGAGGAGTTGAATGGTGTTCATGACACGTTCCACATGTCGAACCTTAAGAAGTGTTTGGCTGATCCAACACTGCATGTACCTTTGGATGAGATCAGGGTTGATGCTAAGTTGAATTTTGTGGAAGAACCTATGGAAATTTTAGAGAGAGAATTTAAGAAACTTAAGCGGAGTAGATTTGCCATCGTCAAGGTTCAGTGGAATTCAAAACGTATACCTGAATTCACGTGGGAACATGAACACTAGATGAGACTTCAGTACCTGCAATTGTTTAGTGATAGTAGTAGCTGAATTTTGGGGTCAAAATTCTTTTAAGGAGGTAGAATGTAATCCTTTCCCTTTTTGTGTTTTGAATATTCTAATTTATTCCTTTGACTATTTGACTGTTGTTAGTTTATTTAGAATATGTACCGTGTTGGAGGTGATGAATTTATGAGATTTGAGGTATTTTATGGTTTATTGTGTATAATAATCCTTATTAGAGGGTATTATTGTGTTATTTATGTTCCGAGTGGTTTTACCTGTAAATTGTGAGAAATGCCGAAAAACGAGTCCCAACACGTCCGTTAATGTTCAAATGAGTTTTTGGGAAGTATAACGTGGAAATATATCATGTAAGTACTCTAAGTTATTGGAAAAGTATTTTTAAGATGAATAAAAATGATAAGTAACTTGGGGAAGTATTTTATGATCACGGTTTTTGAGTTTTGAGTGAACCCGACACAAAAAGAAGGCAACCCGTGCCCTTAGATTCTTAGTCGTGGTATCTAGACAAGGGGGAGAAAAGATGGCATGTTTTTATCTTTTATGGTCCTTGGTGGGTACTAGAGTTTGTCTTATATCACTTGTTTCTATCCCATTTCAAAAACATAGATAAAAAATATTCATCACATTTCTCTCTTTCTCTCTTGGTTTTGGTTGAGCTCCACAACACAAAAACACATTCATTTTTGAATCTTTGATCAAGAACATGGTGATTTAGAGTGTTGTCGGGTTGATTCTAGTGTTCGGGTATTTGTTAAAACTACATTTGGGTAGTCGATTTGTGTTCGTTCTTGCTTTTTGAAACCCTCTTTGTAAGTCTTTCAAATTTAAATTTAACTTGTACTTTTGTGTGTTAAACGATGCTTAGATGTTAGTTGTACGGTGCGTTTGTTGAAAATCGAAAATGAAAAGATTGCGAATGGTGTAAAGGGTTCGGTTTGGGTTTGGAAATAAAAGAAAGAAAAGTAAGGTTTTGTTAGTTTTGATATTGTGGTCGTGATGGTTGAAAAACATTTGCTTGCTATGTAGCTTATTTTGTTTATAGCTTATTGGCTTATTTTAAGCTTTTCGTGGCTTCTTTTGAGCTTATTAACTCTTAAAAATATGGAGGATATTGAGGAAAGTGGTTTTGGTTATTTACCTAGTATGTCGTATTTTTGTAGACTATTTTTATAACTTATGGTGATAACCGAATATACTATATAGCTTATTAGCTTATTTTTAAGCTTATGGTGTTGGTTTTGGAGCTATTGGGCTCACGGCCCAATAAGCCTCAATAAGCCGTGGCTTATTGAGTGCTTATTATGGTCTGAGTTACTTTGTTACTTATCGATTTGGACTTATATATACTAATGGGCCTTAGTATCAGGCTTAAAACGTATTTTGGATAAGTAAAACCCTTAATAGATCCTTATTGGGCCTTAAAGCCCAATAAGCGTTAACTAGTCATATTATGAGTTTTGAAGGACTTTTGGAAAGTGAAGTATACTTATGAAAAGTTATTGAAAGTTGTCTTGAGAAATGGGATTTAAAAATAGTTGCGAAATGTGATTTTGAGATTTTTGTCAGAAAATGTTGAAATTGTGAAAAGTGGTTGAAATAAAGGTTTAAAAACCTTGGAAAACGTTGTGTAAATGAACGGGTCATGTCAAAATTTCATAAAAATCTATACTTTGAAATTTTACTAAAAACGTGATTTTCCAATTTAATAATAAAATATTATTATTTAATTATTTTAATAAGTCGACTAAAAGATGAAAATTATATTTTTACGAAACTTCCTAAATTATTTAGTTAATATAAGCGTTTCATTTCCTATAATTTAAATGATGAATTAATGGTAACTAAGAGTACCAAATGTGTTTACCGAAGTATATTTATAAGTGTTTATTATGAGAATTTTCTTATAGTACTCTACTATATTATTAAATAGTATAAGTATATATATTATACTAAGGTATAGGTTGAAAGTATGATATTTTTGGGGATAAATTGACAACCATTACACCACTGAAAATGTTAAGAGTGATCGTACAACGCATCTGACCACTATGCATCAAACCTGAAAACTGTTTTGGAAATAAATGTCTAAGTGGAAAGTTAATTGGACTAGGTCGTGTTCGGAAGTCACTGCATTTGCTTGTGTGATATTGAGTTGGCTGGTTGAGACCTTTGCTTGATGTGAGTTCTCATAGCCCCACTTTTTAATTCTTTTCTGTTGGGGGAAAATGATACTCAAATGTGGTTTGAATTGATTTTCTGAACTGTGCGAAACGTGATTTGGTTTTGGGACAATTTATGTGCTTATGACTGTTATGTGAATATTATGTGGTTTGATTTTACTTGCATGCATCGAGGTGCATGGCAAAGGATGTGATTAGCATGGATTTTCTATGTTTTGTGAAGGGTCTGCCCTATTGTAAACGCTCTAGTTGGTAGGCTTTTAGGTGCGTATGACCTCGGGGTTGCAACCCCAAGAGCGTTGGTACACGCTGATGATAAGAATAGCGGGGATGCTAGGTCTTGGTACATGATTAGCGGGGATGCTAAGTTAAGGGTTTGTGATTGTTTTGCATATATTCACTGTCATAATGCGCAATTGTCCAACTGTTTGAAATATTGGCACAACGACTGGATTTTTCTTCAAACCTACGATCTCACCAACATTATTGTTGACGTTTTTGAGTATCATTTTCAGGTGAAGTTAATGAACAGTAAGGTTGTGATGCGAGATAGCAGACCTTAATGGTATCCTATATGGATCATGTATTGAGAAGTCTTGCATTTGGTGTTTGTTTGAACTTAGTAGTTTGAGGATTGTTGTCTAAGATTGATATGGACCCCTTCATGGGCATTTGGATTTGTAAGTGACTATGTGATGTGTTGTGTGGGATTTCCCTCAAGTCTGCACTTGAGGTGGATGATCTTCATGACAATTTTTACATAATGGATATTTTAGATTTCTCTATTTTGTATCTTGTGTTATGATTGAATCTTTCTTTGTCGCATACCCGTGTTTTCGCCTATGTCGGGGTGTGACAACTCGTTAGCAATAAGCACAAGCTTGAACAAATCTCATCCGCTTTCTTGAGGGATGAAATTTCTGCTATGATTCAAAACAAAGTTCCACATAAACTTGGAGACCCTGGAAGTTTCCTTATTCCATGTACCTTTAGTAAAGCCTTCTCATGCAATGCTTTAGGTGACCTTGGTGATAGCACTAATCTCATGCCATATTCTCTATATGTGAAATTATCTCTTGAATCTCTCAAACCCACAAAAATGAGTGTAAGGTTAGCTGGTCGATCATTCCAACACCCTATTGGAATAGAATCCCCCCCACACCAAACTGTTTGTGGTTGATTGGGAAAAATCATGCTCGTCGAAGTTGGTAAATTCGCCCTTTCCTGTTTAGAGTTCAATTATTCTCAAATGAAAGAAGTTAGTAAAGTTCCCCTTATCTTAGGGGGACCTTTCTCCATTACTACATGCAGTATTTCTAGTAAAGCATAAAATCATTTCATTTTTGGAGTTGGTACTGATAGTTAAGCCTTTTCAATCGATTCTTCGATGAAACACTTATATTTAAATGATGATACATGTTTTAGCATGGGTGTTATCGATGAAATCTTAGAGGAAGATTTCGATGCTCTTCTTGATAAAGGGAGTGAAATCCTTCATTCCATCTGGGGAACTATTCTTAAAGAAAAACTTGTTGCGGAATTTGATGAATTCATGGCTATGGATATCGAAGAAACCTCTAAATCTCAATCTGAAACCGAAGAACCACCATTCGAAAAGATCACCTTTAACACAGATTATAAAATCAAGACGTCTCTTGAAGAACCTCCTTCAGATCTTGAACTTAAACCTCTTCCTGATCACCTATAATATGTATTCTTGGAAGAACCTACTTTTCTTCCTGTAATCATTTCGTCCCAGCTTTCTAAGCAAAACAAAAACAAGCTCATCTCTATTTTAAAAATACATAAACAAGCCTTTTCTTAGAAATCCACATACATTCATGGTATCTGTCCGTCTTTTGGTAAACATAAAATATAACTCTTAGAAGACAAAAAGCAAGTTGTTTAAAAGCAAAGACGATTAAATCCAAACATGCAAGAAGTCGTTAAAAAAGAAATAGCAAAACTTCTCGATACTGGTATTATTTATCCAATCGCTGATAGCCCTTGGGTAAGTCCTATCCACTGTGTACCCAAGAAGGTGTTTTTACAGTAGTCATAAACGAAAAAGATGAACTTGTCCCAACAAGAACCGTTACAGGTTGGCGAGTATGCATCGATTATCGTAAACTCAATGAAGCAACCATAAAAGACAACTTTCCTTTGCCATTCATGGATAAAATATTAGAAAGACTCACACGAAATAAATATTTCTGTTTCATTGATGATTTTTCTAGATATTTCCTGTTGGGATTAAAAGCCTTCTTAATGCTGCTAGTATTACTGCTGCTCTTATTGATGTTAATGCTGCTCAGTCAAAGTTAGTGCTACTGGAGAATTTCAATGAAAATTATTCTAAGTGTTTAAGACTGTTGGTGAAGTTACAACTACTAGTACAAAGTTACTACTGCTAGAGGAAGTTACTACTGCTAGTAGAAGTTAAGACTGCTCAGAGACTTAGAAGAAAAACTGCTAAGTAGTTACTACTACTAGTACAAAAGTTACTACTACTAGTACAAAGTTAATGCCGCTGAAGGAGTTAATGCTGCTAGTGAAGAAGTTAGTACTGCTTATGTGATTTGTATGAGATATTTTGGTAAAAGATATGTATAAGTTATTTTTTTAGAAGATTATGATTACTTAGGAAAGTATTGTAAGCCGTTTAGGACTCCTTGGTGTATAAAAGGAGGTCCTAGGGCATAGAGATTGAGATATACCAACACCAATAGTTTTCATATAGATATATAAAAAATGAGTCATTTATAGAATTATCATAGCTTCAAGGTTTTGTAACCCTAATACTTTGAGAGTATTCGTATTATTAATATTGGAGCTTTTGTTTGTTGAATTGTTTGTTCATTGTTTTACTGTTCCATTAATAATTCTTCTTAATATTAAAGATTAGATTCCGCATAATCTTTAGTACACTCAAACAAAGTTTCTACTATAGTTGTGTTAGATTTATCTAATATAAATAAACCTTAAATATGCTTTTAAGGAATTCGATCTATTAAAGTGGGATAAACAAGTGGTAACAGAGCTTGTTGCTTTGATAAACTTTGCTAGAAGATATGGATCAAGATTCTGCACACATGGTGGCTGCATCCAAAGTTCCCATGCTCAAACCGGGTAAGTTTGAGTTATGGAGGATGAGGATTGAACAATACATCCAGATGATAGACTATGCACTATGGGAAGTCATACAGAATGGTGCAACCTTTCCAAAAACACAAGTTGTGAAAGATGTTACAACAGTGATGGCTATTACATCTGCTAAAGATAAGGCTCAGAGAAGATTAGAAGTACTTTAACGATGGGCATTCCCAATGAACATCGTCAAAGTTTAACTCCATAAAGGATGCTAAGCTGTTGCTGGAAGCCGTAGAAAAGAGATTTGGTGGGAATGCAGCTACTAAGAAGACTCAAAGAAATATCTTAAAGCAGCAATATGAAAACTTCACTACTCCAAGCTCAGAGATGCTTGATCAAACCTTTGATAGGCTTCAAAAGCTTGTGAGCCAGTTGGAGCTTTTGGATGAAAAACTTTCACAAGAAGATGTTAATCAAAAGTTATTAAGAAGCTTGTCACCTGAGTGGAACACACATGTTACTGTGTGGAGGAATAAAGCTGATTTGGATACAATGAGCATGGATGATCTCTACAACAACCTCAAGGTGTATGAACCAGAAGTTAAAGGGATGTCTAGCTCAAGTTCAAGCACACAGAACATGGCTTTTGTGTCCTCTTCAAATAACAACACAAACAGCACTAATGAAGCTGTTAATACTGCTCATGGAGTTTCTACTGCTAGCACTCAAGTTAATGCTGCTAACTTTACAAACATTGATAACTTGAGTGATGCTATTATTTTTTCATTTTTTGCTAGTCAACCAAATAGTCCTCAACTTGCACAGGAGGACTTGCAACAAATCCATCCTAATGACATAGAAGAGATGGATTTGAGATGGCAAATGGCCATGTTGACTATGATGGCTAGAAGGTTTTTGAAGAATACATGAAGGAAGCTTATTGTTAATGGCAATGAGATTATTGGTTTTGATAAGTCCAAAGTGGAGTGCTATAACTGCCACAAGAGGGGACATTTTGCTAGGGAGTGTAAAGCCCCAAGAAATCAAGACAACAAGAACAAGGAAATGTCAAAAAGGAGTGTGCCTGTGGAAACAACTACTTCCACAGCTTTGGTGTCATGTGATGGTCTTGGTGGATATGACTGGAGTGATCAGGCAGAGGAAGGGCCTAATTATGCACTCATGGCTTACTCATCTTCAAGTCCTGACTTAGAGGTATCCAATGATTCAAATTGTTCAAAATCTTGTATGGAAACTATAAATTAGTTAAATCTCAAAATGATCAACTATTAAGAGATTTAGAGAAATCTAGTTTAATGGTTTTAGGTTATAAAACAGGTTTAGAATCAGTGGAAGAAAAACTTGAATTTTATAAAAAGAATGAGTCTGTTTATGTAGAAAACATTAATGGTTTAAAATAGGATATTCAAGTAGGAGAAATAACTATTAGTGAGCTTAGGAAGAAGCTTAAAAAACTTCAAAAAGAAAAATATAGCATTCAATTTAATGTAGATAAATTTGAAAATGCATCTAAAAGTTTAGACAAGCTCATAGAGTGTCAGACAGTTAACAATTGCAAGAAAGGTTTAGGCTATGAAAAATATAATGCAGTTCCACCTCCCTAAACAGGTAGGCTATGAAAAATATAATGCAGTTCCACCTCCCTAAACAGGAAATTTCATACCTCCAACACCTGATTTGCCTTTTACTGGTTTAGATAAGTTTGTTAATAAGCCTGTAGTTGAGAACAGAAATTCTGATGAAGAAGTGTCTAAGGTAGTTAGGAAGTCTGATGATTCCCCAATTATTGAACATTGGGTGTCAGATAGTGAGGATGAAAATGTGTCTCAAACTAAAACTGAGAACAAAATAGTTAAGCCTAGTATTGCTAAGATAGAGTTTGTCAAACCTAAGGAAAAAGAGAAAATTGCTAGGAAAACTATTAAACAAGTTGAGAAACATAGGCAAAACACTCACATTCTAAGAGGAAATCAAAGAAATTGGAATAATATGATGTCTTAAAGACTAGGAAGCAATTTTAAGATGTTTAATAAGGCCTGTTATGTGTGTGGAATCTTTGATCATTTGCAAGTTGATTGCAATTACCATCAAAAATAGTTTCAAAATCAAAGGATGGTAAAACCTATTTGGAACAATGCTCAGAGGGTGAATTATCAAAACTTTGCTAAAAAGACTCACCCCTGTGCTAAAAAGAACATGGTTCCAAGATCAGTACTAATAAAGTCTGGCTTAGTATCTATTAATACTGCAAGAAAAAATAGTTCAAAAATAGCAGTATCAGTTAATACTGATAGACAAGTTAATACTGCTCATTCAAAAACAATAGTGAATGCTGCTAGACCAATGTCGTATATTTCTAAAACAACACATTCAACTGTTAAGAGGCCCATTAATAATAACACAACATTTAAAAACAGTAATATTATTCAAAGGGTTAATACTGTTAGGGGTAAAAATGTTAATACTGCTAGGCCAAAAGCAGTAGTTAATGTTATTAAGGGAAATAATGTTAATGCAGTTCAGGCCTCAGATTGTTGGGTTTGGAAACCAAAGACTAAAGTTTTAGACCATGTTTCTAAACATAACAGTGCATCAATCACCCAAAAGAAGTTTGATTAT
>BQNB010067241.1:0-34268 GCA_026074375.1 Tanacetum coccineum | reverse complement strand
CAAATTGGTATTTGAATTTGACATTTTGACGATGTTGTAAATAGATATCGGATCTTAAGTATGTAAGTGATTGATTGTGGTTTTAAATGAATTAACGTTCATGGGATTTTACAATTCTATAATTAAACCAAGAAATCGAATTCTTTCACGGGATTTTACTAAATCAAGAAGAAACCGTGAATGAATAATTAATTGACGTTTCAAGTATGATTAAGTTGATTGTTGGTTTGATTGGTTGTATGTTAAGTCCAAGTGAAGTTCAAAAGAATGTCTTAATTGCTATGAGACAAAACACAATCTTCAGCAAAACGCAAGTTCAAGCAAAACGCAACAACAGTTGGTCGGACAAAATGCAGCACACTTGTGTAAAGACAAAACGCAGTTTACACAAAACGCAAGAGTTTTATGACAAAACGCAATCTTTTTTGTTACATAAAACGCAATCTGTTTCGACACAAAATGCAATGTTTAGAAAAATTGGGCAGAGTAACGTTTAGTATTGTTGCATTAAGGGTCTTCATTCACTTGTCAAAACGCAAGTTTACTTGTAGTAGGCAAAACACAGCTAGCTTCCAAGACAAAACGCAAGTTTCCTGGACAAAACGCAACCTGCTAAACAAGAGTTAGACAAAACGCAACTAGTACGAGGTTGTTTTCAAGTTATACTTCTTTGTCTCCTACACAAAACGCAACGAGCAATAATCCACAAAACGCAATGAAGAATGACAAAACGCAAAGAAGAAATGATCTTCAAACAAGCTCGAATTAAGCGTTTTTGCCACTAAATCCTAGTTTTAATGCACGAAAATAATGTAGGACACGATAAAGAACAAAGCATGACAAGATAAAACACAAAGTTGGCAAAAAACACAACACTTAGGAGACTAAAGAGAAATTAAGTCGTGAGTTTTGTGAATAAAAAACCAAACCAAGTTTTGAAGTTTGAGAACGTAGACCTTTATAAGACCCAAGTTATGTAGTTAAGGCATTTTTAGTACCAAAAAAACAACAAGTCGCAACCTTTTTGATGCTTAAGGACCACGAACCAAATCAAAACCACAAAAACAATCACCGAATACCCCTTGGCGATTGATACCACATGTTGGTCATATATTAATCCTTTACAACAATAAGAAAACTTGAATAAGCCCTCAATAAGCTCTTAAAGAGCCGGCTAAATAAGAAAGAAAAAGAGAGAGAGAAAGAAACTAGGAAAGTTAGATTTTAGAGAGAAAGTGGTGGATTACAAGTGAAAGAAAATGTAACCAACACCCTCTCCATGTGAGGATGACGTCTTTGTCTTCTAAAATAAAATGACATCCAAGTGAGGATTACAAGTGAAAGAAAATAAAATGACATCCAAGGCGCTTCTAATGCTGAAGATGACGTCTTTATCTTCTAGTCTTGATACTTGTACTCCAGCTTGGATCTTCTTTATCTTGACTTGTTCTGGAACCATTGTAGTATGCATGAGTTGGATTAACTTCCCCCCAATTCATGCAACATGTCTTTAAAAGCTTTCTTCATAGACTCCTTTTTGGCGATGTTTCTGAATCAGCTTCCCCCCAAACCAACATCTGTATCTTGAGCAAATTCTGAGACTTTGATGTAGCTTGAATGATCTTCTAACATTGACATTTAAAGTGCACAGCAGAATTTTGTAGAAGAAACAGTCAACCACACCAACTAATACTGCTTATATATTGTATCATGACATTCGGTCTTGGTGAATATCTGTTTGGGGGAACATGCAAGAGACCAGCAACAAATCTTCTCACGCATGCAGAATACTTCACACACCATACTAAGTGAAGTAGTATAAACTACTTCCCCCTGGAAGTTGACCTGATAACATCAAAGTATCAAAGTACACGTATTCCCCCATGATGGTTTCAAACTCTCAGAAGCATCATTTACGTATACGCCCATATACACGAGAAGTTCTTGTCATAAGCAACAATCTTGAAAAGTTATGAAAGACATTGAAGAACTTTGAAAGATTTTTGCTGAGACTGTGAAGTATCATTGAAGTTCAGTAGCTTTAAATATCATGTGAGAGTTGTTGATCACATCTCAACCTTATACTCTCTGGCTAACTTACCAACCTCGTATTCTGTTGGCTATTGCTGTGACTACTGGGTGAAGTAAACCCGATATACCAAACTTGAAAGTGAAGTAACATTCCCTAAATTTGTTACTTAAGCTTGCACTATTGTAGATTGAAGAACGGTGCAGAGGAAAGCCTCTAAGTACCATATACCTAACATCAAAAGTATAATTAGTACATCACCTCTTGAAATTATCCACATCGGCTTCTGCGTGTGACACTGAGTACTACAATGTAACTCCTTTAAGTGATAGTTATCCAGGTCTTCACCCAACCGCCCCTTGACTTCTGGTAACTAGATAATTCAAGTCTCAATCATAACTGTATACGTTCAAGCAAGTCATCAATCGATAGATTGGGTTTAAGGAAAGGGGTAGAAAATAGAAGGAAGTCTCGATGATGAAATAAGTAGACGCCTTCGTGAAACCCACTTCAATCTCAAATAAGGGATACCAAATAAACTTCGTGATCACTTGACATTTGAATCCAAATCTTTAGCCGTTTTGACGTTTTAGTGAATCTTATTCGGATCGTTTTTAGTGTTATGTATCGTGTTTGTTGTGTTGTTGTTCGTGAATGTCGTTAAACTAGGACAAATGTTATTTTGAATGACCTTAACGGATCAACATTGTCTAGTCAAACTTGACGTGATAGCATTTTAGTGTTGTTAATTGATTTGGTTTGAGACAAAACGCAGTGAAGAAGAAATTTTGCCAGAGTTTCTGTCCAACAAAACGCAATATAGGTCTTCAAGGTAGACAAAACGCAGGAAGCAAATCGCAGTAAGGCACCTTAGACAAAACGCAGTCAATTCTTGAGACAAAACGCAACCAAGAAATGAAATGGACAGAGTCTCCCCTAGGCAAAACGCAATAAGGGTCTTCAATTAGGCAAAACGCAATGGCAAATCTCAACCTGTAAAATCAACCAAAACGCAGAGGCAAAACGCAATAACCAAAACGCAGAGGCAAAACGCAGAACCAAAACGCAGAGGCAAAACGCACGCAAAGCCTAATAAGTACAAAAACGCAGTCATTGGGTTCTTCACTAAATGACAAACCGCAAGAGAATTTCTCTAAGCAAAATGCAAGAAATCATTGGGCAAATCGCAATGAATGAAGCAAAACGCAATCAAGAACACCCCTTCAAGTTAGTCAAAACACAGCCAAGAAAAAATCATCAAACTTTCTTGAAAGCTACGAAATGATGTTAAAACCACATAGTAATGATGCAAGGGATAGTTTTTCTAAGCCACGAAAGTAACAAAATCATTAAACACCTTTAACCACAAACAAAGATCAAACTTTGATTTTTTTCTTGCTATTTTTTCGAAACAAAAAAAATAACCAACTAACCCACGAATTCCACACAAAACAAACACAAATACAAAACACCCCTGCACCTCTGATACCAATTGTTTACCCAAAAGATTTCAAACATTGACAAGGGACGAACCGGAGGTCGGGTGAATGATTAAACAAATAAGTTGCCATTGATTATTTAGTGAGAGAAAGGGAAGAGGTTGTAGTTATCCTAAGAGAGAGAAACACACACCTTGATTGACAGGTTATAAATGAATCCTCTTACCCATCCATTGAATATGAGAGAGATATATATAGGTGCTTGACTCTCTAAACTAGCATAACATAGACATTCTTAGGTTCCCTGATGAGTCTTGCCTATTTTATAATGTAATTCTGTATTAGCCTACATATTTTAAGGCAATCATGATATAATTAGTGCAATGGTTCTTATCTTTGAGGCGACATTATCATTTATATGGCTGTAGGCGGATACTTCTTCCTAAGATCTAGGACACGAACAATCCTTCATATTAACCGTCATCCGCATAAAGAATCCTATAGTTTTAATTATATCTACCATAGGGAATTTAAAGCAGTGGTGAACCTGATAAAACCTAGTCCCATCGTGACTTATACCCACCTTATTGCTTGGATGTTGTTTATACACCGGTATCCGACCACCAAAATCAATACAATTAAGTAATGAACATACTGGTTGAACAAATTATCGGGTCACCTGTTGGACACTAAGCTTCATAATTCAAAAGAGTAATGACAAGTGTCATTTGTGATCCTATTGGTCCAGGCATATGAACACAACATGGAGAGCCATACCCGCATATATGATTACTGGTTGTGGTCACTCCCGGACCCCAGTTGAAAATAGGTCGCATGTACAACCTACATAAACAATTTATAAGGCGATAAACATAATTAAACAACAATGATAAATTAAGCAAAGCTGGATTAAAACAAACCAAACATTATAATCTTCATTAACATGGCTAATACCCGAGGAATGTTAGCCCATAATCATTGTCATTATTACAAACGTAATCAACAATTAAAATCGAATGAATTAAAAAGTAAGAATTAACACGATGTCTTCATGAAAAATTATCAGAGTAGTGCTCGACCTTTAGGCTGCTCTTCTTGGCTTAGAGAATTTTAACTTAGTTGTATACTAGTACATAGAATGTGATAAATGCATCACTAAAACTCGTTTTTTGAGTCTTGTATATTAATATGTCGTAATAAACGCCTGGTAGTACGTCGTACGGAGGATAATAGTGGATTCGCGTATAGGGGTTTATTCCTGGAGTCCGCGATAAGATCAAATCAATATAAGGAATCAATTAACCATCCAATCATATTAAATTTGAATCATGACTGTGAACAACTGTGGCATATGACGTATTGGTTGTAGTGGATACGCAGGAACGAGAAATGAACATTAGCCTTTCTGTGCTTGAGCTGGCGCTGATACCCGTATCTTCTTTCTTGAAACGGCGTCTGGGAGCAAAAAAATAGTATTCTTCGAAATGTCTTCGTTTATGCTCAATAATAACGCCCTATTTGCTTCTTCTTCACAATGACTCCATAATTACTACAATAATAAACTTAAGCAATTAAGTACAATATCTGCAATAATTATATAGAAAGTGGGTAACATACGTGGGGATAAATGATAGTATTATGTTATGAACGTTTATTTGATTGATATCAAATATCCCTCGCACTTTGAATCCTACTTGTCCTCAAGTCGACTCTAGAGAAAGATTTTGAAAATAGTATCCTAACCGTAGGTTAAGGATTTTTTCCGATAAGCATTTCTTCATGTTTATATCCCCTTTAACAAAAACCGCAAGCTCCTCACGAAATATGAAATGAAAATCACACAGATCGACCGTTCAACTAATCTAGGGTGGTATCATTTTAGTGGTAAGCTATTTGCTCAGTCGTGAATAGCTCGATCATAGATTGGCAAGCATAGACACATCTCTCCACCTCTAAAGCTAAGGAGTAACAAGTCAAAAGGTAAATTGGGTATTTATTAGAAGGCTCAGGTTTTTAATCATTCTTATTAAGATGAAGAATGATATAGGGTGTGGAGCTTCTGACTTTCACCAAAGGTCGTCGTCAAACAAGCAGCTGAGACAAAATGAAGACCTATGGCCGTACTAACGACAGAATACGTTCCATTATAGCCCTTTACACATCCTTAATTCGAGTAGATTCCTAATGTTTTAGTTCTCAGGGAAATGAGTAAAAATAGTGTGTTAAATAAATAAGACGAAACAAATAGATTAACCCAACAAATAAGGTACTGTTGTTATAACATTCGTTCGGATCGTTCTAATACAAAGACTCAAACATATAAACAATCGTCTCGATCATAGAGGACAATGTACAACCAAGTTGGCATACCCATAACGGTCCAACTTCCCTTATAATCCCGAACTTAACATACTTTTTTAGCAAATAAGTGTTGGTGATATCGGCTACTTTTTACAATACTTTACATCGTTGATTTTTGTGCGTATCAACGAATAATCGATCCTTTCAAATAATTTCATCGGTGTAAGCTCTATAAACTGACTATCTTTTTTATCATTCATTATTTTTTTTTCAACAATTTACTTCACATCATAATCTTGATGTAATTTCACCGTACTTCATAATCCATCATTTGTCCGTCTAATTTTCTTTGAACTTTCTTCTTTCGGTACATAATACATAATTTTTGAAAGTAGCACAACACACGAGCATACCAATATACCCATTGCAAAGTGGCAATTTTCCTGACCATTACATAGAAGAGAAATTTGCACTTGACGCAGGAACTACAAAAACTTTACACCGAAAGCGATAACAACTATGATCAAATAGCTTAATCACACGGTATGCCTAAGGTGTAAAATTGAAACAAAAACAATTTTTTAATTGTTGTAGGGAAAAAGAAAGAAATGGGCTCAGCAGGATTGTTTCTATGGGTATCTTTACGGTTACACGGGTTGTTAACTAACCAGTGTATTTATTTTAATATTACACAGTTTAGGTTTTTGGTTTAATCCCTTAAAATTTACGCAGTCCAAGCATGTTTTTACTCCCATCTATATCCATAGTACTCATCATTGAGGTCTCGAGTGATATATCAGGCCAAGTTCTAAAGTCCACTACATCACTGGCACACTCATATTTTTGTAGAATTCTAGTAAGCAATTGGAAACGGATAGGCTTAAATTCTCACAAAAAGACATTAAGGGTTCCAAGTGCGCTAGGTAATGAAAAATATGAATTTCAACAAAAAGATTTGCTAATTTATTTTTAAATTTGATCTCATTTTTATGCATGTTAGCGTTTTATTATGAAAAGAGACAATACCTTTCTGAATTCTCCACTCCCTACTTTAAATATATACGAACGTCCACGTTGTATAGACAAACAGATAAAGAATATGGGAAATAGAATTAGCACGGATGAAAAATCCCCTGAGTATTTTGCTCCAGATGATTCTTCAATTTGAGGTTCTTGATCAAAAAGTATGTTGAACAGCCGTCTTGAGATTTCAAGACTCCAACACTTCGAGATTTCCAGATTTATAAATACTCCACCAACGTTGTCATTTCGTTCAGAAGGTTCCTATATTAAGCATAAGAATACAAGTGCAACTCCATCTTGGGTGTATTCGTTAAAATACAGTAAACTAAAACTAAAAATTGTACAGGAAGTCGATACGCCGTATCCACACCCCAGGAATACGTCGTATAGACTATGCTAAAAATGAAGTCTGGATAACGTCTAGAAGGTTAATACGCCATATCCATAGGGTTTGGATACGTCGTATCAGCTATCTGGGAAGACAGACTCGATAACAGAAAAAATAAATTCATTTCGGGTTGTCTCCCGGCAAGCACTTTTGTTTACCGAAAACTCGTTAAGTTAGACTTGCCCCAATTTAATCCCATCCTTATAAAACAACTTGGGGTCAAACGAGATGCCAAATGGGACATAGAAATTATTGATTAGGAAAATGAATGACATCTCATTGCTAAGATGATTACAAGTCATGATATTAACATTTAGATTCTTGATAAAAGTTTCAGTTTTGAAAATTTTATTAGATGTATCATGACTTGTTTCCAAAATCTTATTTGACCCTTGTGTATCAACATTTATTACATTAGGTGATGGTATGACATACATATTCCCCGAAGGTTACTCAATATCAATTTTATCATTATCATTGTCCGTATCCGATTTTAGATCATCGGGATAAATCACGTTAAAAATAAATAAATCATTAAAGTATAAAATGTTTTGTTCCTTTTTCATCACATTCGGATAATGATGTATTATTATTAATTTCATCGATATGTTGAGGACTTACAATATGTTCAGTTAAGAAATCTGATTTAGACGTTAGAGCATCATTGTAAACAATGGCAGGATATTCATTCTCAAAATCTTTAAAGAAGTCTAAATAATTAAAATAACTGACCGCAGGCTTGGGTGATGGAAATGAAGGCATATTGACTTTATCTTTATCATTTTCAGAATCCGTTTTCAAATTATTGACAGAAATTATTTTATATGAAAATGAATTTTCGTCATAAACTACCGTGTAATCTTCATCGTCGAATTTGTCAAACGATAATCTAAAGTCAATTTCATTGTCGTTAAGAGGACTTACCGAGGGTCCACACAAGGGTGTTACTTCAGACATTAACGCGTCATTAAAGACTATAGCTGGGAATTTAGTTTCAACATATTTGAGGTCGTGAATGTCTTCATCATACCAGATCTTACCATACTTAGCAGTTTCCCAGTTATACACCGTACCACGCCTAAGAGCTTTTTCTTCCTCAAGCCTGATATAATCCTCCATAGTAATGTTGGGGTCGTCCATTATAACATGTATCAAATTCACTAGGAAAGAAAAGTGTCAAATTGCTTAATACGCCTTATTTAGTAAACTGAATATGCCGTATTGATGATAGAGTCGAATACGCTGTATTGATTTGAAAAAATTTATACGCCTTATCCAACAAGATGAATACACCGTATTGAGTATTCGACTCAGAATGTTACAGCAGGCTGTAACAATGCACACAAACACACAATATGCAAAATATACAATGCAGGAAATTAAACACGCAAACAAACACACAAATATGCAATTTAAACTAAACTAAAACACTAACAAATAAGAATTAAACAACTTCACTCCTCGGCAACGGCGCCAAAGACCTTGATGTGTCGTTGTATAGGTGTTATTTATGATTATCAGGTTTTATATTTATATTTAGCCGACTAACCTAAAGACAATACTTTAACGGGCAGAGTACTCGGTCAAGATGTAGCTTTGTGGTAAGTAGGGTGTCGAACACTAAGAGTGAGAGTTAACCTATTATTCTATCAGTATTTTATTATATCTAGATTAGTCTAATTTCTGGTTAAACCTATGTTATACATATTTACTAGAGGTAAAAGGGAGGTTTTCAGCCTGAGAGACTGGCACAGGTTTATGGTGACAAATATCAATTCTAAGCACAATACACACTAAAGCAAATAAACACAAGACAAAAGAGCGGAACGAGCCAAATAATAGAAAACTGTATTAACCATGTTAAATCTGATTAAATGTTGGTTTGATTAATTAGTGCAATGGCTGCTTATCTTGATGCGGCATGTCATTCTTAAGACTTAGGCGGTACTTCTTCCTAAGACCTAGACACGAACAATCCTGTTACGATTAACGCATCTGCATAAAGCATCCTATAGTTTAATTATAATCTACCATAGGGAATTAAAGCAGTGGTGATCTTATTAATACCCTAGCCCATCGGGACTTTACCCACTTATTGCTTGATGTTGTTTTATACACTGGTAGTCCACCACCAAAATCAATACCAATTAATAAATGAACAATACTGGTTGAACAATTATCGGGTCACCTACCGGTCAACTAAGCTCATAATCAAAGAGTAATGATAAGGTGTCATTTATGATCCTATTGGTCTGGACATATAGAACACAACATGGAGAGCCATCCCGGCATCTAGGCTACTGGTTAGGTCACCCTAGACCCAGTTGAATGATAGGTCGCATGTACAAGCACATAAACAAGTATAAGGCGATAAACATAATTAAACAACAACGATAAATTAAGCAAAGCCAGATTAAAACAAACCAAACATTATAATCTTCATTAACATGGCTAATACCCGAGGGTATTAGCCCACAATCATTGTCATTATTATGAACGTGATCAAATAATTAAAATTGAATGATTAAGAAAGTAAGAATTACACGATCTCTTCTATGGAAGTAGTGCTCGACCTTGGCTTCTCTTCTTGGCTTGAGAAATTCAACTTTAGTTGTTTACTATACAGAGAATGTGATGTTGCACACTAAAACTCGTTTTTGAGTCTTATATTTATAGTGTCTGAAATACGCCTGGAAACGCCGTATGGGGATAAGTGGATACGGCGTATAAGGGTTAATTTCCTTGGAGTCCGCGATAAGATCAAATCAATTAAGATAATTACCATCAATCATATTAAATGCGAATCTTTGACTGATGAATAGCTGTGCATACGGCGTATTGGTTGTAGTGGATACGCAGGATCGGGAATTGATCATTACGTGTTTCTTGTTCAGAGCTGGCGCTGATACGCCATATCTTCTTTATTGGATACGGCGTATAGGTGCAGAAAATAGTATTCTTCAAATGTCTTCGTTTAAGCTCTAGAATTGCGCCTTTTTGCTTCTTCTTCACAAGTGACTCCATAATTACTGCAATAATAAACATTAAGCAATTAAGTACCAATATCTTGCAATAATTATATAAAAGTGGGTAAAATATGTGGGATAAATGATAGTAAAGTATGACGTTATTTGATTATATCAAGTTGCTAGGCCTAAGATTGAGGAAAAAGATAGTTTTGAACTAAAAGGCTAATTTGTTAAGGAGCTTAGAGAAAACACACTTAGCGGTTTGGATAATGAGGATGCGAATGAACACATTGAGAAAGTTCTCAAAATTGTTGACTTATTCCATGTTCCTAACATCACTAAGGATCAACTAATGCTCTGAGTCTTCCCTATATCCTTAACTAGAGCCGTAAGTCGTTGGATAAGAAACGAACCAACTGGTTCGATCAAAACTTAAGAAGATCTTAAAATTAAGTTTTTGAACAAATATTGCCCACCTAGTCGAATTGCGAAGAAAAAGGAGGAAATCAATAACTTTCAGCAAGAACCAGATGAAACCCTTTATCAAGCATGGGAGCGCTTTAAAGAACTCTTGATGAAGTGTCCTCAACACTATTTGACTAAGATGTAGGAGGTAATTTTGTTCTACAATGGGTTGGATGTTCCAACACGACAGATTCTTGACTCAAGAGGTGCCGTTCCAACTAAGACAGTTGCCGATGCTAAAAAGGCCATCCAAGAAATGGCAGAATACTCTCAAAAATAGCACAATGGAACATCTAGAGGAGGAAGTACTAAGACTTCTGGCAGACTGGCTGCTATCAAGCACAACTGAATAATCTAGGAAGAGAGATCAAGAAGGTGAATGAAAAAGTTTATGTTGCTCAAGTAGGATCTGAACAATACAAAGGACCCCATTACACAAAAGATTGCCCACTAAAAGAAGAAGGGAAAACCCTAGAAAAGCTTACTATACGCAATTTGGTGGACCTTTTCAAGGTGGGGGATATAAAGCAACAGCTTCAGGATTCTATCAAAGAAACAATGCAAATCCTTCATACCAAGAACGAAGGCAATCAATGGAAGATACCTTGAGCAAATTTATGGGAGAATCAGCAAAAAGACATGAGGAAAACTCTAACTTGATCAAAGAAATTCGAGCTTCAACGCATGTTGCCATAAGGAACCAAGGAGCATCAATTAAAACATTGGAGATACAAATCGGGAAAATGAGCAAGGTACTACAGGAGAGAGGATTTGGAAGTCTACCTAGCTCGACTGAAATGAACCCGAGAGATCAAGTCAAGTCAATCTCGACTACTATTTAAGTTGATTCACACCTGATACGCCGTATTGGATCTCCCTAATACGCTGTATCCACTGGACAGAACCTTACACTCATGTACGAGATAAGACAAATGACGATTCCGTTTCTAAGTCGTTTGAATGGTTACTACTGTGATGGAAAGAAGGGATCATATGGACCACAATTCTCGGAAGCCTACTCTAAAGCTTTACATATCGATGTATCCATACCCCAAAAAGAAAAAAACCCAGGGAGTTTCACTTTACCTTGCTTTATTAATAATGTTTGCTTTGATAATGCCCTTGTTGACTTAGGATCTAGCGTTAGTGTTATGCCTCTCTTGACCTACCTTAACTTAGGATTAGGAGAATTAGCTCACACTAAGCTAACAGTGGAATTAGCGGATGGGACTGTGAAATATCTAAAAGGAATTGCTGAAAATGTACTAGTAAGAATTGGTAAATTTACTTTCCTCATAGACTTTATAATTCTAGATATGACCGAGGATATCAAAGTGCCCTTGATCCTCGGAAGACCATTTTTGTCTACCGCCCATGCAAAGATTGATGTTAATAAAAGAAAGATTACTTTAAGGGTCAGGGAAGAAAGGATTGTTTTCACAAGTGATAAACCTGCAAGTAGTTTAATTAAGAGGTCTAATGCTAAGTTTGAGAGAAAGAATGGAACTTAATTTAGAAGCTAGGCTAATGGGAGAGACTTTGGTGTTAAATAGATCGTTAGACCCTTTCTTGGAAGACTACATTGAATTAAATGATCTAAATGAACCATTTGAGCTTAGGAGAAATCAAGGAGATGATTTGATGCCCACCAAAAGGTAAGGTAAGTGAGGAATTTAGAACTAGGGATGCTGAACTTAATTTTAGAATTGATGATTACCCTAGTTATTGCGACAATGATAAGAAAATCCACATAGACTGTGCCCACAACTTAAAGTTTTCATGCATGATAGGATTTGAATTTACACACGTCAACTTCTTCCCGTTGTTGTATGTCAATGTGATGTCCAAAAAGTTTCATAACTCTATAATGAAAGATAAGATGGTGTACAAAGGGGATAATGTTATAGGAGCCTTAATGAATGTGCCTATTTTTGTTGGAACCTTTTTTGTTGTGACTGACTTTGCAATTTTGGAAGATATGGATGCTTATCGTGATGAAGGAATGGGCGATGTTATTGTTGGCAAACCATTCTTAAGAGAAGTTGGAATTAAAGCAAGACGTTTTGATGGAATGATTACCATTTACAATGATGATGATGGTCACACTACGAACAAATGAGACGATGGAACATATATACAAACTACGATGATGCTTATGAGATAAATAATGGAGATAATAAGAGAAAAGAATTATGTGAAGTTCATGAGCTGCCAGTGTGCAATATAAGGAGATAATGATGATCAAATATTCGTTAAATAATGATGAAGAGTATGTTACTATAAAAGAAGACGAATACGACGATCTTACAATCACAAGAGAAGAGGCGTGCCGAGCTTACCAAGAAATCTTTCAGATAATAGACGAAGGATGGATGGTGACTAGAGCCGAGTATAAGAGAAGCTGAAGACAAGTCTAACTTAAAGACTTTGCTGTAAACAAAAGTGCTTCCCCAGAGACAACCCAGATTGTTATTTAATTTTATCGAGTCTGTCTTCCCAGACATCAATACAGCGTATCCGCTCCATACCATACGGTGTATTGATTGTCTAGACGTTATCTATCTTTATTTTTTTATTGCATTTTAAAAACATTATTGTCAGTTCTGTTAATACAACGTATTCATTAACTTGATACGGCATATCCACCAGACTGACTCATATTTAGTTTGTTTAGTTTAGTTTAAATTAACCATAGATGCCAAGATAGGAATGCACATGTTTTCTCCTATATTTTATACAGGACCTTAGAAGCAAAGAAATATCGAATAATATTGGTGGAGGATTTACAAATCTGAAGATCTTAAAGTGTTGGAGTCTTGAAACTTCAAGGCGGCTATTCAACACACAATCTTGCTCATAAACGCAAATTGAAGAATCTACCGAGCAATTATCAAGAGAGTTTCTCATTCTAATTCTTTTTAATTCTCGTATTTTTAATATTTTATCTATACAACGAGGACGTTGTATAATTAAAATAGAGGGATGGAATTAGAATGTTTACTTGTCCTATTTTTCATATTAAAATAATTAAAATACTTAAATTATGCTTAAATTTAAAAAAAATCAAGCATACTTTTATGAAAATTACTTGATACATAACCCGCACACAATAACCCTTATTAGATATTATGAGGATTTAGCCTATCCGTTTCCAAATGTTTACCCAAATTCCACAAAATATGAGTGTGCCGGTGATGTAGTGGACTTTAGAACTTGGCTTGGTATATCTATTCGAGACCGCAATAATGAGTACTATCGATTTAGATGGAGTAATTGTTTAAATTGGTAAATTTGAGGATTACACCCAAATTACCTTTACATGTTGCTTATTAACTAACTACACCGGTTAGTTAACCTCCAGTTTAAACCCTTTTCCACTCTCATCTTTAGAGTGAAGATCTACTAGAACAACCCGTAGAGCCAATCCTTTAGGAACTACACCAATTATTTGTTTCGTTACACCCTTACACCTTAACCTACCCTGTTAGATTAAGTTTAATTTACAGTTGCTAGTTGCTTAAAGTGTAAAGTTTGTTTTACCCGAGTCTTGTGTCATTTTCTATCTTTGGTGCGGTTGGAAATTTGCACATTGCAAATGGCAATGTATATTAGAGTCAAAACTCATGTGATTTTACTACCATCACAATTAATGGTGAGTTCGAAGAACGAAGGAACTATCAAAGGAATTATCTAGAATTATTATGATCGTGAAGATGGTGAAACTATTCTGAGTTTCGTATATAGTTAGACTGTAAAAAAATATTAGAAAAATTACAACAAAAAAAGAGAAGGAAAGTTTGAAGATAATCATTTCGCAAAGAGCATTACCAAAGGAATTACACGAAGAATTGATTATTCGTTGATACGCAACAAAAATCAACGATGTAGAGTATTGTACAAAGTGGAAGATATCACCACTTGCCTTGTAAAGTATCTAAAGTTTTTGGGATGATTGGGAAGTTGACCGTTACGGGAACGCCAACTTAGGTTGTTGTTTTTGACCGATGATCAAGACGTTGTAAATAGTTGTGTCTTTATCATGGTAATGGTAGGGAAAAAGTGTCTAGCAACTTGTACTTTAGGCTTAATCTATTTGTTTCTTGATTTTTATTTAGCAACAATTTACTTCCCTCTCACCTAATGATTAGCCACAGGTTTTACATGAACGTAGATGTGATCGAGCGTGCATGTCTATTCTGTAATTACAACCATGTATACATGTCTTAGCTGCCTTGTTGGTTTACGACTTTTGGTGAAAGTTAGAAGGTTCCTACCCTATATCATTCTCCATCCTAACCATTGGTTAAATTTGAATGGGGATGTAATTGAACACACATGTCTATTCCGTCGTTACGGCCATGTATGTGTGCTTCAGCTACCTTGTTGGAATGGTAATTCTGGTGAAAGATTGTAGAATGATAAACCGTAAGCGTTTCCATACAAAAAACCTATATTTACCTTTAAAATTGTTACTCATTGGCTTTAGTGGTGGAGATGTGTATCCTTGCCAAGCTTATGATAGAATACTCGTCATGACCGATCAATTAAGTGAATTAGTTACATGTTACCACATAGATAAGTTGAGTGATTTGAGTGTTTTCATCTTCCTATTTCGTGAGGTGTTTGGTTGTGTACTTGTAATAGATTAAATAAATGCTTTAACAGAAAATTTCCTTAGGGATACATTTTTACAAACTTCTAAAGGCTACTTGAGGACAAGTAGGATTCAAGTGGGGAGATATTTGATGACATCAAATAACGTCGATTTTATAGCATCATTTATCCTATATTATTAACCCATTTTGTGTAGTTATTGCAAAGAATTGTTACTTAATTGTTTATATTTGAGAATTGCAGTAATTATGGAGTACTTGGTGAATATTAGCAAAAGGCGCGCATTCTAGAGTTTAATGAAGATATTTTGAAGATTAATGATTCTGACAACCAATACGCCGTATCCATTAAGGAAGATACAGTGTATCCATGCCTGCACTCACCAAAGACCACAAAGGAATGAAGCTCAATACGTTGTATCCAGAAGATGTCAATACGCCATATCGGAGATATAATATGTGAATATTCTAGAAGATATCAAACGTGGTCCCTACTCTAAGAAACCCCAATACGCCATATTCAATGCCTTGGATACGCCGTATCGAGACCGACTCCAGACAGTATAAATAGAAAACTCAAAAACGAGTTTTAAGTGTGCTAAATCATATTCTTGATACCTAAACCATAAAATTTGATTTTCAAAGGAGAAAAAGAGTAGAAAAGGTCGAGCAACGCTATCAATTCCATAGGAGACATCATGTAATTCCATATACTTTAGTAATCATTCAGTTTTTGGTATCATTCATTAACTCGGTTAGTTTACCTTGGCTAAATAATTGCTCTTGTATTTATTATGATATTTGAAGGCTAATACCTTTGGGTATTAGCCATTATCATAAATATCTGAATGTTTGGTATTTGTTTATCTTGATTCTTGATTTATCGTTGAATGCTTGTTTATGTTTATCAATTTATACTTGTTATGCGCTTTTGTATGCGACCTATCATTCAACTGGATCTAGTGATATGGACCAAGTAATCTAGAGCCTGGGATAGCTCTCCATATAGTAATTTATACATCTAGAACCATAGGATCATAAATATTATCCTGCTAAATCTGTGTCTAGGATACGCTTCGGGCTTAACTAGTTAATTGGATATTGCCAATAGTTTATTGATTGTGTTGACTAGAAGGTGAACCTAGATAATTCAACAAATAATGTTCTGATTCCATTGGATAGTTGTACAAGTGGACTACCAGTGTATAAATCACCATTAAGCAGTAAGTGGGTAAAGTCTCTATGAGCTAGGGTTTAACAAGATCACCATTGCTTTAATTCCTAAGATAGATTATAATCAGCAAATAAGGATGCTTTATGCAAATGCTTTAATTGTGACAGAATTAATATGTCTAGGTCTTAGGATGATGTAACACCTAAGTCTTAAGAATGATATACCACCTCGGGAGAAGAAATCATTGCACTTAATAAACAAACCAACTTTCTAATCGGATTAATAATGGTTAATACAGTTTTCTTATATTTGGATCAACTGCTCTTTTATCTTTTGTTAACTTGCTTGCATGGGTTAAAGTGCCTTGAATTGATTGTAGTCACCAACCAAACCGTGCCAGTCTCTCAGGCTGAAAACCCCCTTTTCCCGTTAGAATTAGGATTAGGACTGGCATAAGTTTAGGATAGAATAGAATTAACATTGATTAGATAACCAAGATATTAATTAAATTTATAGATTTAACCTCGCTTCAAGTGTTCGACACCCTACTTACTAAGAAACTACTACCGATCGGGTACACTGCCCGTTAAAGTGTTGTTTTTGGTTTAGTCAACAAAATATAAATTTAAAACTTGAATCATAAAAATATACACCACACAATGACACATTAGATGTTTTAGCGTTTCCGAAGACATGCTTCTCATACCGAGCTTTTTGATTAAGAAATTGAATCTTTCTCTTGGCAAGGGTTTGGTAAAGATGTCAGCCAGTTGATATTCCGTCTGAACAAAGTAAAGTTCCACAATTCTATTCTTCATCTGCTCCTTTATAAAATGGTAGCGTACATCGATGTGCTTTGATCTTGAGTTTTGAACGTTGTTGCAGCATAAAGCAATCACACTTTTGTTGTCGTAGTACAGAGGAATCTTATTGAATTGAAATCCATAATCTGTTAGCTGTGAACGCCTCCATAGGATTTGAGCACAACACACAGATAAGGTAATATATTCCGCCTATGTACTTGAGATCCTAGTGCTCTTTTGCTTCTTGGAAGACCAGCTAACAAGTTTATCACCTAAGAATTGAGCGCTTCCTGATGTACTACGTCTAGTGTCCTGACACCCTGCGTGATCTGCATCTGCATATGCTGTTAGAGACATACTGGTATCCTTCGAGTACCAGAGACCCATGTTAATGGTTCCCTTTATGTATCGATAGGCTTTGCCTGATACTGGGCACATAAGCAGACTGCATAAATAAGGTCGGGTCTACTAGATGTCAGATACATAAGGAATCCAATCATGCCACGGTAAAGTGTAGCATCAACGGGTGTCCCCTATAGATCTTTATCCAGTTTATTCTTTTCCACCATAGGTGTGTCTACAGAATCACTAGATATCAAACCATATTTTTTAATGGTTTCAGAAGCATATTTTGATTGGTTTAGGAAGATGCCTCTGGGACTTTGAGAGATTTATAATCCTAAAAAGAATGACATCTTCCCCATCATCGACATCTTGAACTTAGTGGTCATCAGATTAGCAAACTCATTACACATAACAGTATTAGTGGATGCAAATATTATATCATCAACATAAATTTGTACCAGTAATAAGTTATTTCCTGCTTTTCATGTGAAGAGTGTTGGATCCACTGCACCTTTAGAGAAATGTTATGAAATGAGGAAACTTGACAGCATGTCGTACCATGCACGTGGTGCTTGTTTGAGACCGTAAAGAGCCTTTTTAAGCTTGTACACATGCAATGGGTTGTCTTGATCAACAAATCCTTTGGGTTGAGTAACGTAGACCTCTTCTATAAGCTCGCCATTTAAGAATGTCGTTTTGACGTCCATTTGGAAAATCATCATATTCTTGTTGGCTGTATTTGCTACAAAGATACGGATGGCCTCTATTCTTGCAACCGGTGCAAATGATTCCTCAAAATCGATACCCTTCTCTTGTCAGAATCCCTAAGCAACTAGTCTTGCCTTATTCTTTAGTACCCCCACCAAATTCGTCTATCTTGACCTTGTAAATCCATTTTAGTTTGACCAACATGACTTTGTCTGGACACGGCACCAATTCCCAAACTTGTAGCCTTTCAAATTCATGAATTTCTTCTTGCATTGAATCGATCCATGATGGTTCAATCATTGCTTGTTTGAAGTTCTTTGGTTCAACAGAAGCTAGGAAGGCATCAAAATAACACTACATGGCATCAGTCTGTAGTTGCTTTCTGGTGGAGACAGAACGAGAAGGATCTCCGATTACATTTGCTACAGGATGATCCTTAGTCCATCTACCAAGTGACTCGAATGGAGTGTGGATTGGTCTCACATTAGATGACGATCCCTGAGAAGTCGAGTCTTCATGAAGAGATTCATGAAGTGGATCATCATGAAAATGTGGTGTTTTTGGTGATTCTTCAAAACCTTAAGAAATAATTGGAGAATGTTCTTGATCTTGTGTTGATGGGATACTTTTTGATGGAGCATCTTGGTAAATTGACGTAGACATAGGTGAATCGGCTAAATCAACAACTCTTGGTGCATTATCGACTGGAACTGGAGAGACAACAATTGTTGGAGGATTAAAATATTCATCGAACATATGTTGGAACAAACGATCCCAATCATTTCTAGGTGGTGGATTACAAGGTTGTTGAGGAATATGGTTTGTAACGAGTCCTGAACTGGATGTTGCAGGAGTCATTGATTGAAGCTCGGGTCCTGAACCGAGTTGTTCAGAAGCCATTGCCGTCAGCTCATCAAAATCGACATGGATGGTTTCAATGATTTTTCAGGTACGTCGGTTGTAGATATGGTAAGCTTTCTTCTTGGGTGCATATCCAATGAAACTACCTATATCAGCTTTAGCTTGAAATTTGCCCAAATTCTCACTATCATTGTTTGGGTAGCAAAGTGCACCAAAGACATGAAGGTATGATAAATCGGGTTTTCTATCATTTAAGAGCTCATAAGGAGTTTTTCCATGGCGTCGTCATATAATGGATCGGTTTTGGGTGTAACATGCGGTAGCAATTGCCTCGGCCCATAGAAATAAAGGAGCTTGTGCGAAGTTTAACATTGTACGAGCGGCTTCAACAAGCGTACGATTTCGGCTTCAACAACCGATGTTTCATGAGAGATGACAACCTGTTCATAGTAGTCTCGCAGGGTTTGATTAACAAACTCAGTTACATTATATGTACGAATGTTCCTGACAGTTGCATTTAATCTAACTTGTATCATTTTTAGAAACTTGATTATAAAATCAGGAGCTTCATCATTTGATGCTAAAAACTTCACCCATGTAAACCGAGAGTAATCATCCACAATGACGAGGATGTACTTTTTCCCATTTACACTTACAACACGCATAGGCCCATAAAGATCCATGTGGAAAAGATATAGTTTTTCTTGATTGGTGTCATCAGATTTAGGTTTATGTGATTGTTTCTTGCTTTTGCCCATAGCACATGCCGAATACAGATGATCTTTTTCAAATTTCAATTTAGGAAGAGCTCGTACGAGAAATTTTTTAGCTAAATGATTAATAGCACCAAAGTTCAAATGTGACAATCGTCAGTGCCATAATCACGATTTGGTCTTTGGGGCTTTGGACAAGAGACAAATTGGAGAAGACGTCATCATATCCCTAATTGACAATGTATAAAGGTTGGTTTCCCGAGATCTTGAGAGTAAATCAACATCTTCTAAATTACGAACAAAGCACGTGTGTTTTCTGAAAGCTACTTTAAGATCTGAGTCGTAGATATAACCAACGGGGAATAGATTGTGTCCTAGTCCTTCCACATAATAAACCCTTGAAATTGTGATATTCCCTATTTGATAGTCACCATACTCTATAATATTTGCAATCTGGTCGTTACCGAACTTAACAGTACCGAGAAACTTGTAAACGAAATTGGTGAGCTGAGAGCGATCTCCAGTTATGTGCTTTAAGTATCTGGAGTCTAAATACCACAAGACAATTTGGACAACCTGAGATCGACAGAAGAAGAAGATGGAGCAACTGAAGTATTGGATCCCCGAGATGTACCGGGTTCTGTTTTGTTAGAAATCACAGATTTTGCAATCTTAGGTTTGCTATAGGAACCATTAGTCTTAGGTATCTTAGGTTTCCTAGTATAAACCTTTGTTACTACAGATTCTTGTGCAATTACTTCTAGAGGAATGGGTTCCCTAAGAGGCACTTTATTAAGGCGGTAATCCTAGTTAAAGGGCACATATTTCCGACTAAAGTGAAAGTCCTTCCTGTGGGTCTCCAGTTATATCCAATTTTATTAAACACTTTTCTTGTAGGTTTCCATTCTTCTTTCTTTTTAGCTTTCTTAACAGACTTAGATTTGGAACTCGCATTCATATTAGAAACAAATTCAAGAAAGCACAATTCATGTCTAGCATCAAACATAAAACTATTACATTTAAATCATATTAGCTCAGAATTTGTATTTAATTTGGACTGCAGAACATGTGCATTTCCAGATGGTTTAACAACACAATTTGGTTTATTCAAACAAGACTTAACTATCCTAGAGTGGTCTTCTACTTTATTCTTCTTTTGGGTACTACTTGAAATCTGCAGGATCCTATCATTCTTTGTATTGTCTGTAGACTTTGATCTGCCAGATTTAGTAGACTTGATTACTCCTATAGAAGTTGACACATAATTGTTAGTGGTCTATTTGGTCTTTGTTTGGGAAGAGCCTAACTATTTTTGGGATGTGCTTGATGATATGACGGGTTCAGCAAACCTAACCGTTTTCTTTTTGTTGATAGGCGTGACAGCAACTAATTTCTCACAAGGTTTGTGAATGTCAGGACACGTATCTCTAACATATCCTAGCAACTCTTGAATCAGCTTGACATACTTACAGGCAAAGTAAGATGCACTATCTAAAGGGTTTAGTGATTTGGCTTGTTCAACTATCTCCCTAAGAATAGCATCTTGTTCCATAGTGTGCTTAAGGTATTATATGTGAGTTTCCATTTTATTCTTATCCTTAGGAGCCAAAGTTACTGGGTCAAGCTTATACAATCCTGGAGCAATAGTGGTAGCATTTGATGCTTAGACATCATTGTCAACTATGTCTTTTCCTTTGAATTTCCTAAGATCATTTTTTAATGCTGTTATGACAAAAACCTTTTCCTAGAGTTGAGCACTTAAATCAGTAATTTCAACATACTTTTAATTTAATTGATTGACCAACGATTTAGCATGTTCTTTAGCCCGAACACATGATGGTTTAATTAAATCATAGAGTTGTTTATAAGTCTGTTTCAAATGCTCATTCTTAGTAATTAGTTTTGTCACCCTATGTTCCAGTTCTATGATGATGGTCTCAATCTCATCTATGTCCTTTTTACACTGTTTATGGTGGAAGTTTTATTCAAACGTTTAATGTTTCCCATCAACTTCTCGATTGTTGTGTCTTTTGCTTGAAGCTCAGCTTTCAAATTTTTCAATTCAAACAATTGATCAAATGAAGGTTTAGTTTGGTTTACATATGTATTATTCTTTTGAAAAATTTCTTTATTGAGTTGCATTGCAAGTTCAAAAGAAATGCAGTGTTGTTCAAGTTTAGAAAATCTTTTCGAAAGTCTATTATAATCATCTTTTTCAACCATGTTGTGTTGTTTGATAAGCTCAGCTTCAAGTTCGAGACACTTGTTGCACATTTCCACATAATTCACAGAATCATTCATAGCAACAGAAGAATTCACATTCACATAAGTATTTATATCCAACGAATAATTCACAACAATATTCACAATATCTTGAGAAATGACTTGATCCAAGAGTCAATCGTTTTCAATCAAAAATTGTTTTTTTTGAATTTCAAAGCACTGTTTGTCTACATTATACTGTTGAACGGCGGCTTCCATTTTGTTAAAAACTGTTTGTACTTCCGTTATCTCATTTAAAAGATCTTTATCTAAGACATTAAATATGTCTTTTAAAGTCTTTAAAAATGGAATTATTTCTTTTAGAAAAACATCTTTAGTGTGTTCAAACCCCCATTCCCCTTCTGTCAAAGCATCGGGAGTGATCCGCTTTTTCACCACATTGTTATATTGGCCAATATGGTATTTAAGCTTTTTAAGGCTTGTATTAACCAGGCTTACCTTAGGAAGTTCTCGAGGAGCCTCAATTTTGACAGGCGAAGAAGCAGATTGGTCAGTATTAGGGTGTGAAGTTTGTAACCGGAAAGCTTGTTCATCAGACAGTTCTTGTTGTGGGACAAAACATTTACCAAAATCTTCAGATAATCGATTTAACTTAGCATAATTAATTGGTTTAATGTTAACTTTCTTATCTAAGACCATTGGATTACTTTGTTTTAAATGCATTTTGGATCGACTCTCTTCCTCGAGCATCAAAATCTCTTCAGAATCATCAATTGAAATCACTTTGGTTTCCTTAGCAATAACACTACCATCATAAAGCATTGGCCTAATCTGCTGAGCTTTCTTAAGATACAAAGGATTTTGAAAACCAAGAGCTTGTTTCAGGTTATTATCATAGAAAACTTGTGGTTTCGTGAGCATGTGCACAGTTTGCACGGATAGACCTATTTTACAAACAATATTGTCCTGTTCTTTAACTTTATTTTCCAAAGCAATTTCTTTATCAATATTCTTAGCTTCCTTTTCCTTAGATTCGTTTTTGAAAACATTAACTGTTTTTGTTAACAATTTCTTTTCCTTTGATTGTTCAAAAAGAGTTTGTTTAAGATAGTTAATTTCTTTTTAAAAATATGCAAACTGTGCATTTTTCTCCTGAATTATATCATCCATTATAAGCTTTTCACGAGTACTTAAATCCAAATTTTGTCTTTCTTCTAGGAATTTTACCCATTCTTTGTATCTTTCAAGCTCAGCAGATAAGGATTCATTGGCAATTAGATTATCCTTATTGACCTTATTACATTTAGTTACTTGATTTGACAGTTGTTCAAACACAGATAATATCATGGCATCTTGTTGTGCAGAAGAATTTGTATCCTGAACATTTGTATTTTATGATTCAATTAGATACCGAGAGTACAGAATGATATTACTATCACTACGTATCTCATCCTCTGAATAATTCACAAGATGAGTTTGTTCAGAATATGACATCTCTTGCACACTTTGATTTAGCATATCAGTATGAGTGTTTTCGAAGTGAGGTACCTCGGAGAGAACGTCTGATCCGTAACTAGACAAATTGGCCATAAGAAATGTCTTGGCTGTAGAGAAGTCGTTGATGTGCTGTCGTGTAGGGTCAATTTATTAATTATCAACTTTTACATTTATATTTAGCTGACTTATCCTAAAACAACACTTTAACCGGCAGTGTACCCGATCGGGTGAAGTTTCGTGGTAAGTAGGGTGTCGAACACTGAGAACGAGGTTGTTAACCTTATAATCTACCAGTATTTTAATTACTCTAGTTACATTAATTCTAATTACTAGTTAAACATATACTATATACGCTTCTAACGGATATGGGGGTTTTTTTTAGCCTGAGAGACTGGCACAGGTTTTACGGTGACAATAATCAATTCCAAACACTATAAACATGCAAGAAAACAACTAGAAAATAAAAGAGCGGTGCAAGCCAAATAATAGAAAACTGTATTAGCCATATTAAATTCGATTAAATGTTGGTTTGTTTATTTAGTGCAATAATTTCTTATCTCGAAGCGGCATATCATTCTTAAGACTTAGGCGGGACATCATCCTAATACCTAGACACATTGAATCCTGTCACAATTAACGTATCCGCTTAAAGCATCCTTTAGTTTAATTATAATTTATCTAGGGATTATAGCAATGGTGATCTTGATAAACCCTAGCCTATCAGGACTTTACCCACTTACTGTTTGATGGTATTTTATATACTGGTAGTCCACTATTCAAATCTTTATTAATTAATCAAGAACATACTTGTTGAAACATTACGGGTCACCTGCCGGTCCAACTAAGCTCTTAATTTAAAGACAAAGACAGAACATTATTTGTGATCATATTGGTCCAGTAATATAAAACATGATATGGAAAGCTATCCTAGTATCTAGCTCGCTTGTTAGGCGTAACCAGACCTAGTTGAATGATAGGTCGCATATTCAAACACGTAAACAAGTATCATGTGATAAACATAATTAAATTTTCAATGATAAATTAAGTAAATTGATTTTAAAACAAACCAAACATTAAATCTTCATTAAGATGGCTAATACCCACCCAAGGGTATTAGCCTATAACCATTGTAATTATACAAGTGTGATCAATTAACCAAGGTAAACTAAATGTTTTACCGAACGATACCAAAAATTAAATGATTACAAAAGTAAGGAAATTACACGGTGTCTTCAATGGAATCGTGATCGATGCTTGACCTTTATTGCTCTTCTTCTCTTTAGAAAATCGTCTTTTATGAGTATGGTATGAAGAATATGATTTTGCAAACCAAAAACTCATTTTTTGAGTCTTCTATTTATAACCTCTGAAAAATGTTGGATACGCCGTATTGGGTTAGGCCAATACGGCGTATTGAGGTGTATCCCTTGGAGTGCGCGCAAAGTTTAAGATCAGAATAATATACATTCCCAAAATACAAATATCTCCGTATCTCTGAATAGTTATCTTCATGGATACAACGTATGGCAGAAGGTGGATACGTCGTATTGGGAATTGTTAATACGCGTTTTCTTGTGAAGACTTGGCACTGATACGCCATATCTCTTTTCCTGGATACGGCGTATTGGTCAGAAATAGGATATCTTCAAATGTCTTCATTTTAGCTCCAAAATATGCACCTTTTTGCATGTCTTCACAAATCACTCCTCAATTACTGCAAAATAACACTTTTTAACAATTAAGTACACATTCTTGCAATAATTATATAAAAATAGGTAACTTATTCGGGATAAATGATGATATAAATGTGACGTTATTTGATGTCATCAAATATCCCCCCACTTGAATCCTACTTGTCCTCAAGTAGACTCTAGATTATATTGAAAATGTATCCTGAACAAAGTCAAGGATTTTTTTGTTTAAGCACTTCTTTCAATTTAATCACCTGTAAAAGTCCAAGCACCTTACGAAATATGGAAATGAAATAACTCAGATCACTCAACTAATCTAGGGTGTAACATTTAAGTGGTACGCTCAATTGCTCGGTCATGATTAGCTTCGTATCATAAGCTTGGCAAGGATACACATCTCCACCACTAGAGCTAAGGAGAAACAAGTCAAAAGGTAAATTGGGTTTTATTAAAGGCTAAGGGTTAATCATTCTAACAGTCTTTCACCGATAGTACCACCCCAACAAGGCAGCTGAAGCACACATACACGGCCATAACGACAGAATAGACATGTGTGTTCGAACACATCTTCATTCGAGCTTAACCAAAGGTTAGGATGAAGAATGATATAGGGTAGGGACCTTTTAGTTTTCACCAAAAGTCGTAAACCAACAAGGAGGCTAAATCACGCATACATGGCCGTAACGACGGAATAGACATGCATGACTCACTCCAACCTCGTTCGAGTAAAACCTAAGGTTAATTGCTAGGAATGGGAAGTAAATGGTTGTTAAATAAAATTCACAAAACAAATAGATTAAGCTTGAACAAATAAGGTAGTTGCTAGTAACTTTTCCCCGACCGTTCCATGATAAAGACTCGAAATATATACAAACGCCTCGATCATAGAGATGACAAAGACAACCTAAGTTGGCGTTCCCATAACGGTCAACTTCCCTTACATCCCAAACTTACATACTTTTACAAAAGTGGTGATATCGGCCACTTAATACAAAACTATACATCGTTGACTTTTAATCCACGAATAATCGATCCTTCCAAGAATTTCTTCGGTTTAAGTTTAACGAACCGACTATAAAACTTCCTTCTCTTTTTTGATGCATTTTTCTATTTTTATATATATTTTATATTTATATATATTTATATATATCTATTTTTATATATTCTATATATATATATATTAATATATATATTATAATCCTCGGTACAATTTTACCGTCTTCACAATCATAATTTTTTTGGGATAATTTTTCCTTCAACACTTCATCTTCGGACATAATACATAATCGTGAAAGTAGCAAAATATACGAGCTACATATTTTCCCATTGCATTGTGCAAATTCCCGACCATAACAGAGATAGAAAATTTCACTTTGACACAGGAAATACAAAACTTTACACAAAAGCAACTAGCAACTTGATTAAAGTAGGCTTAATCTACAGGGTAGGCTAAGGTGTAAAGGTGTAACGAAATAGACATATGGTATGAAAAAGACAGGAATGGCTCAACAGGTTTTTCTAGGGGATCTTACTCGTATGGTGAGAGTAAGCAAAGGGTTACACGGGATTTAACTAACCAGTGTAGTTAGTTAATTTTACAACATTTAGGCTTTTTGGTGTATTCCTAGAAATTTACCAGTTAAAAATGTTTCTCCATCTAAATCCATAGTACTCATCATTGTGGTCTCGAGTGATATACTAGTCCATGTTCTAAAGTCTACTACATCACCGGCACACTTATATTTTTTGTGGAATTTTTAGTAAACGTTTGGAAACGGAATAGGCTTAATTCTCAAAAATTGGCATTAAGGGTTAAAGTGCGCAAGGTCATGTAACTAGTAATTTTTACAAAACTTATTTTAAATTTGGCATAATTTAAGCACATTAGCATGTTATTTGTAAAATGTAGGCGTTCTAATTCTCCATCCCCCAACTTAGATTATACAACATCCTCGTTGTATAGATAAAACAATAAAGAAAATAGGAAATAGAATTAGAACGACGAACTCTCTTGATATGTTGCTCGGGATGATTCTCTAATTTTAGTTTATTGAGCAAAATGTGTGTTGACGAGACTTCAGAATGCTTCAAATGAGTTCAACACACGTCTTTTTTCAGAGTATACCATATCGTCGATTTTTCTTAAAGCAAGGTCATGCATAAAAGATTAGAAGACAAAGGTGCGATTCCTAACTCGGTTATATAAAATTTTCAATGCAGGAAAACAATTAAACACACAACTGTACAAGGATCAATACGTCGTATCCCAAACCCTAGGATACACTGTATGGTTCCTATAAAAACTATTAAAATATTTAAAGTACTAAAATTAAATTACAGACCGATAACGTCCAGACACATCCATACGCCGTATCCAGAGGGGTTCGATACGCCGTATGGAGTGTCTGGGAAGACAGACTCTTGCAAACAATTTAAAAACGATTCAAACAATTAAAAATGATTGAGTTGTCTCCTGGGAAGCACTTTTGTTTCAGCTAGTCGTTAAGTTCGACTTTTTCCTTTCCATCATTATTTATTCTTCCATCATTAGCTTGTACTTGTCCCAGCGAGCGAATTTTCTCATAACCATTTGGTATGACACGTATTTCATAAACAATGGCATGTCAAGCACAACATCTCTTGTAACATCTTCATCATCAATGATGATAAAACTTGTAAGAATAGAAAATTTTCCAACAAAAACAGGTATATCTATTAGAGTTACAGCTGGACTTTTCCCTTCATGACCATCCTTGTCCTTGATTATAGAATAATAAAAGCCTTTGGTAATTAAATTAACGGACAAGGAAGGGATGAAGTCAGCATTAACATTTTTACACCCAATCATACAAGAAAACTTCATTTTATAGAAACACTTAGAACTTGTTTTAACATTATCGGGTTCATTGACAATAGTCAGCTCAAAATCAACATCTTGATTCGTCTCAGGTTCTAGAGGTGTGTCTAAGTCATTTAATTCAATGTAGTTACCATAAAGTAGGTCGAATGACTTATTATCCTCTCCTATAAGCTTTGTTTTTAAATCAAGACTCTTTAACATAAAGACCCTCCTGATTATGCTAGTAGTTGGCTTGATACATTTGAAAATAAGTTTTTCTTCCCCGACCCTTAGAGTAAATTTTCTTTTGTAAACATCAATCTTGGAATGGGCAGTAGATAAAAATGGTCGACCGAGGATCAAAGGTACATCGTCATCCTCGGGTATGTCCAAGATAATAAAGCCTATGGGGAAAATAAATTTGCCAATCATTACTAACACGTTTTCAGCAATACCCCTTGGTTGTTTTATTGTTCTGTCAGCCAGTTCAATGGTCAACCTAGTGTGAGATAAAATTCCTAGACCAAGGTTGGTGTAGGTAGAAAATGGCATAACACTCACACTTGCTCCTAGGTCAACAAGGGCTTTATCAAAACAAACATTATGAATAAAACAAGGTAAAGTAAAGCTCTCTGGGTCTTTTTCTTTCTGAGGCAAGGTGCGATCATAAGCTTCCAAAATCTTCACATCTTGTGCCTCTCTCCAATCATCACGTAGTCTTGTAGTCGCCTTAGGAAGGGAACTGTTTCGAAAATATGTTTTTGTGCTGTGAGCCTGATACGGCGTATAGACTACATCCCATACGGCGTATCTCAGATGAATCAGCATTAGTGGTTGAGATTGATTTTACATGGTCCCTTGGGTTTGGTTTTGTTGAGTTAGGCAGACCTCCAATTCCTCTTTCTTGTAAAACCTTGCTCATTTGACCAATTTGAATTTCCAAGGTCTTAATCGATGCTCCATGATTTCTTATTGCCGCATCGGTAGAAGATCAAATCTCCTTGATGATGTTCGAGCTCTCTTCGTGTCTCTTTGCTGACTCAGCTATGAATTTGGTCAGTGATTCTTCCAATGTTTGTCTTCGATCAGGATACGAAGAATTTATGTTGTTGGGTTGGTAGAATCCTGGCACTGCTGCTCTATAATGTCCTGCAGGTTGATAGGGTGCTCTAAACTGCATGTAATAAGCCTCTTCCAGAGTATTCCCTTCTTCCTTTAGTGGGCAGTCCTTCATGTAGTGTGGTCCCTTGCATAGTTCGCATCCGACCTGAGCTGCGTAAACTTTCTTGTTGACTTTCTTGATCTCTCTTCTGAGGTTATTGAGCTGGGCTTGAATAGCAGCTAGCCCGTCAGAAGTTTCAGTACTTCTGGCTTTTGAGGATGTTTTGTTATGCCATTTCTGAGAGTATTCAGCCATTTCTTGGATGGCTATTTTTGCATCAACAACAGTTTTAGTGGGAATGACACCTTTAGAGTCAAGGATTTTTCTGGTGGGAACATCGAGCCCATTATAGAATAAGATAACTTCTTGCATATCAGTTAAATAATACTGAGGACATTTCATCAAAAGTTCCTTAAATCTTTTCCAGGCTCAGAAGAGACTTTCATCCGGTTCTTGCTGGAAATTGTTTATCTCCTCTATTTTCTTTGTCGTGCGAGCAGGTGGGCAGTATTTGTTAAGAAACTTTGTTTTCAGGGTTTCCTAGTTTGTGATTGAACCTGATGGTTCATTCCTAAGCCATCGACTTGTAGCTCCAGTTAAGGACATAGGAAAAACTCGAAGCATTACTTGATCTTGAGTAACCTCTGGAATATGAAATAAGTCAACGATCTCAAGGACTTTTTCGATGTGTTCATTTGCGTCTTTATGTTCTGAACCGCTGAAAGTATTTTCACGAAGCTCCTTGAGATATTGCCCTTTTAATTCAAAGTGAGTTTTATCATTAATTTTGGGCTAACAACTCCGGACCCATTTTTTCCACGGGTCTTGCTCATGTATTGCTCCATTGTTTCTGTCATAATTTCTGTAGTTGAATGTTCTTGGATGTCAAAAAATAAATCGAGCTCTAGTGAACTTGATTCCACAAGACTAGGTGTCTCGTAGAGCCTCTTTTCTGAGCGAAATGCACTTTTTGGGTTTTCAAAAGGTGTAATTAGTTCCTTAGTTGAACTCCTTGTCATGCATTACCTGGAAGAGAAGATAATAAATCAGTAGGATAGGCTCTTTGGGATGAATACAAAAAATTAAACACGAAAATCAAATTAAGGTTTGCTACTATATTAGATGAGCAATATGCCATATTCAATTAACTTGAATACGCCGTATTGTCTGCTGAAGGTCAGTACGCTGTATTGATTATACAGAATACGCCGTATTGTTTAGAAGAACATATACGCCGTTTAGACTGTGGAAGTCAATACGTTGTTCTAAGTGGAAAGGTTGATACGTCGCATCCAACTGGTGGATACGGCGAATCTGTTGATCTATCAGAACAGGATACTTAGAAAACAATTAAATAATGCTGGAATTTAAACACACAATTAAATTAATTATAAACAAAATTAAATTACAATAATTAGATTAATTTAAACTAATGGTTAGAAATACTAATAAAATTAAAGGTTAAACTTTTTCACTCCCGGCAGCGGCGCCAAAAATATGATGTGCTGTCGTGTAGGGTCAATTTATTAATTACCAAGTTTTACATTTATATTTAGCCGACTTATCCTAAAACAACATTTTAACGGGCAGTGTACTCGATCGGGTGGAGTTTTGTGGTAAGTAGGGTGTCAAACACTAAAAGCGAGGTTGTTAACCTTATAATCTATCAGTATTTTAATTACTCTAGTTACGTTAATTCCAATAAATAGTTAAACCTATGCTATATACGCTTCTAACGGATATGGGGGTTTTCATCCTGAGAGACTGACACAGGTTTTACGGTGACAATAATCAATTCTAAACACTATAAACATGCAAGAAAACAATCAGAAAATAGAAAGAGACTTGTGGCAAAAGCCAAATAATAGAAAACTGTATTAGCCATATTAATCCGATTAAATGCTGGTTTGTTTATTTAGTGCAATGATTTCTTATCTCGAATCGGCATATCATTCTTAAGACTTAGTCAGGACATCATCTTAAGACCTAGACACGTTGAATCCTGTCATAATTAACGCATCCGCATAAAGCATCCTTTAGTTTAATTATAATCAATCTAGGGATTATAGCAATGGTGAACTTGATAAACCTTAGCCTATCAGGACTTTACCCACTATGTTTGACAGTATTTTATATACTGATAGTCTACTATTTAAAACTTTTTCAATTAATCATGAACAACTATTTATTAGCCTTAAAATATATTTAAGTCAAACAAGAATGTTATCGGTCTTAGAAAGTCAAACTAGGTCTTGTATTGTAATAGGCTAGTCGGGTTACAACGGGATTGGATTGTAATCTAATATTGTCCTTGTTTCGGGCTCAAACCCAAGTTAAACCAAGCCCGGCCCGTTTAGAAAGCCAAGTGCTAGATAGCAAGTCATGGTATAATATCCCTTCACCCACACTTGGTGCAGGGTGTTGGTTAACATTCTTCACTTGTGAATCCTACCATGACTCTAATCTAAACTTCCTTTCTTGTTTTCTCTCTCTACTACTATCTCTTCTAAGTTTTCTTTTATTTTTCTAGCAATGTAAAGATTATTATTGTGTAATGGATTAAACTAGCGGGATAACATGTGGTATCACGAGCCAAGGGGTGTTTAGTGTTTGTTTTGTGAAAAATTCGTTGGTTTTTGTTGGTTTTTTCTTTGGTTCGAAAAAAAAAGCAAGAAAAAAATCAAACTTTGAATCTTTGTTTCCGTGTTAAAAGTTTAAAAGACGACTGTGTACTTCGGGCTTAGATCAATACCATGCATCATTACAAGGTGGTTTTTAAAAAACATCATTCGTAGCTTACAAGAAAGTTTGAAGATTTTTTCGTGGCTGCGTTTTGCCTATCTGAAGGGGTGTTCTTGATTGCGTTTTGCTTCAACATTGCGTTTTGCTTCATCATTGCGTTTTGCTGCTTGCGTTTTGCTTCAACATTACGTTTTGCTGCTTGCGTTTTGCTTCAACATTGCGTTTTGCTTCATCATTGCGTTTTGCTTCAACATTGCATTTTGCTGCTTGCGTTTTGCTTCATCATTGTGTTTTGCCTACTGAAGACCCTTTATCAAAGTAAATCTTAACGTTATGCTGCCCAAATCGCAACAAATCTTGCATTTTGCCTAGAAGATCTTGCGTTTTGATCATTGCGTTTTGTCTCAAGGTTGCTTTTTGCTCATTGCGTTTTGTCTCAAGGTTGCGTTTTGTCTCATTGCGTCTTGACTAAAGACATTGCGTTTTGTCGATCCGCGCATCAGGTGGTATTTGACCGAATTTGGGAATCTATTAATCATTGTCTAAACATAACAAAACATCAAATCAAACAACAAACGGAGGACTTAAAAAGACTAATCATTCAACAAACACACATTAACATCAATCGATATCATTCACTGTTTGTCTTATTGATTGTAAAATCCCGTAAATTCACTTATCGTTTTAAAAACAAAGATGTAAAATCCCGTGAACTTAATTACATTTAAAACCACAATCAATCACATCATAAAACACTTAAGATCCGATAACCATTTACAACAACTCCTCAAAATGTCAAATTCAAATACCAATTTGCAAACTTAAGCATCGAATGCTCTTCATAATGCTATCATGGAAGCGGGTAGCAAAGACGTCCACCAATGTTAGCACCAGGGTAACTTATTTTTAGTGGAAATGGTCCAGAATTAAGAGATACATTGACACCAAACCTAACAGTGAACTCATCCACCATTGTCTCCAAAATCCACCATACACGTATCAATGGGCTGAGAAAATAGTTCCAGTTGCTGAAGGTAGTTCTGAAACAACTACAGAGAGGTATATGGAGAACTATAAGAATGTTTCACAAGACATACGAATCAACTGAATGCCGAAGCTGAAGCCATTCAGATCATTCTCACAGGAAGATAACGATACTAATCCACAGTGATGCTTGTCCGAATGCATGTGAAATGTGGAAAGCCATTGAAAGGTTAAAACAAGGTGAATCAATCAATGTTCAAGATCTTGAAACCAATTTATATTGGGAGTTTGGAAAATTCACATCACGGGATGGTGAATCACTTAAATCGTATTACTCACGGTTTTACAAGATGATGAATGAGCTTATCCTAAATCAGTGTCATGTTACTAATCATCAAGTGAATGTCCAGTTCTTACTTCAACTACAACCAGAATGGCAAAGGTTTGTGACACTTGTTAATTAGAGTCAAGAGCTAAAGACTGTCTCCTATCACACAAGCATTTATGCCATATTGAAGCAACACAAATGAAGACAATGAATAAGAACAAAGACTAGCAACTACTGCTAATCCACTTGCACTTGTTGCTCAAGCAACAACCAGTTTACCATCAACAAAAACGCCTCCTACTCAAAACACTCAATATTCCTCTACCAGATCACAACAATCTACCAGAAACAGAGGAAAAGCAATTGTTAAGTCCAAGTCCAAGTCCAAGTCCAAGTCCATAGAAGATAGATAAATCGGGTTTATATACATGCATTTTAAGGACTTGATAAATTCCTTAACGTTGAAGATGTAAATAAATATAAAATGCATAGTAATACTGTTAGCCTTAATTTTATATAAGTCGAACAAGAATGTTATTGGTCTTATTAGTCGTAATTGGTCTTGTATTGTAATAGGCTAGACGGGTTCAACGGGCTTGGATTGTAATCTAATATTGTCCGTGTTGCGGGCTCAAAGCCCAAGAAAAGCCAAGCCCGACCCAAGTTAGAAAGCCCATAAGCCACTCATGGCTCAAGGGTATAAATAGAACCCTCTCCTCACATGGAGAGGGTGTTGGTTACCATTTCATCACTTGTGTGTGTGTGTGTAATCTTCCATCTCTAGTTTTCTCTCTAATAAATCTTCCAACTTTTCTCTTATCTCTTTTCTTCTATTTTTGCTTATTGGTATAGCTTATGTTGTGAAATGGATTAAGCTTTTTGGGATAACACTTTCAATCACTATTATCTCTCTGTTGGTTGCTCATTCAAACCTTCTACATTTGTTTCTTCCTTTTTTACGCTCCAAATGT
>BQNB010067240.1:0-34268 GCA_026074375.1 Tanacetum coccineum | reverse complement strand
GATTTTTTTTAGATGGATGGTGTGGATGAGTCCCCTAGTATCCAACCTTTTTTTGGTATTCAATATAACTCTCCTCAAAGTTCATATGTAAAGTTATCCATGAAATAATAAAGTGATAATTCCGTTACATCTTGTTATCTGGTGGTATCAAAACTTGACATTATTTGTTGATTCTATCATATTCAAACTCTGAATACTCTCCTCATACATTTACAACATAAATTTTCATCCTCAATTATATGAGCGTCAGTACAATCAACATCTCAATATTGACTAACAATTCATGATCATATCATTTTCTACACATTACCATATCATGTTTTTATGCTTAGGTAAGACGATTTATGATCATCTTATTGAAATGAATTAGAATGCTTCTTCATTTGAATAAGGAAATTATAAATCCCTGAACTATAAATTTATAAATTCTTAGTTACAAGGAGTTGGACGCTTCTTTTTGTAAGTGACTAATTATAAATAAGTAGGCTTAAGTATATAACATACGTACAAACAAGTTTCTTTCAATCCGTTTGTACAAATACTTTCCTTTTCTTCACTTAAACATTATCATTATTACCTTCATCATCTGTTCATTTCAAAATCTGTATCTCACATGATTAGCAACTCTCTTACAAATTCATAATCATTCCTTGACATCACTCATTCCATGATCTTCGTATACTAAAATTCTCTGTTATATTCTGCAACGTAATAACAAGGAAACACACAAGAATCTATGCAATGTCAAATGATTTCAATACCACTAGGTATGAAAATTTTGACAAAGACTTGTGATAGCATTCTTATTTAATGTTGACTTTTAAAGGTTAATGAATAACGATTCTTTACGATCTGAGTAGCGCAACGTATTCCATCCACCCAGATTCTACCAGAATCTAGAGAAATTCTATTCACTGTCACCAAAAGGTATGATCTTGAAAATAAGTAGACGTGTGAAAGGAGGTAATTATAATTATGGTGCACAACATAATTATAAATGCATTACACACGTGAACTTGTGACCATTATTAGTCTAACTTAAATTCATGCCCGATACTATCATCTATTCAATTCAACTTTTAGCTAAATCTCGGGATGAGATTTCTGTAAGGGGTGGAGACTATAACAACCCAAGAATTTTCATCAAATGCAAAACCTATTTTACTATTATCACAATTATACGGGGAAATTTTTCGCTTTATTACATTACTTATATATCTCAGTATGTCATAACTAAAGTAGACAAGCTCACGCAACCTATCTATGGCAATCCTGTCTTCATATATATGTCAAGCAAACATCATAACATGTCAAGTCAATATCATCATATCCTTTTCACAAAGTACATTATTCCTATAATGTACCATTCGCAACGTTATATCAAAACGGGCCTATAATGTACCATTCGCAACGTTATATTAAAACGGGCTTTAAACCATTATCGGATGCCCTAAACCCTAATCTCATGGAAGGGTTAACCCCTAAAGTGAATGCACAAGCTACTAAAGCATATGTACAAGCAATATAACATCTCATTTGAAATATAAAATCTCTTCAAGTCAAAGTACAAGTCTCTAAAAGCTCAATGTACAAGTCATTAAGCATGATCTCTAAAATAGCCGTTTTATCTCTGTTTTCATTCTAATTTCTTCACTATCATTTATGTTCAAGCTAATATACTCATTTTACAATATATGAACCCTAATTATTCCATACATAAGCTTTCATAAATCTTTTTACACTCAAAACCCTAATTCAAAACCCTAAACCCTAAAACCGAGCTAGTTTCTAAACCATGACCTGTTTCTTGACTTTTATCCATTGTAAACCCAAACCAACACTCAAATAAGTTGTAATAACTTATTTTACAATCATATCAATCCTATTCAATCATTATTTCATCATTACTTCATTAATTTACTTCACTTGTACGTAAAACATATCCTAGAAACCCTAAATGTACCTAATTGGTTCATTTAACCCGTTTACTTGTTTTAAACCATTCTAATCCCAAATAACCAACCAAGGGCCATTGTAAACTCATAAAATAAGTTTACAAATCATTATCTATCATTAACTTGGCAATGTGCAAGAAATCAAAGCCTAGAAAACCCTAACGAATCCAGAAAACCCTAATTATGCCCTAATTACCATTTTGACCCGTTTATTCAATTTCAACCCATTTTAACTTAAACCAACGACCAAAATTCATTGATAATACTTTATATAAGCCCTAGGATCTGTATTCCATCATTCCTAATCAAAAGTATACAAAATATAAACCAAGAAAGTCAAGAAAACCCTAAACCATACCATTTGGTATCCGTGACCTCATTTCTTCATTTTAAACCCGTTTTAACCCAAACCAATTGCTAATCTTTGCTAATTACTTTAATCCCAGACCTTAACAACCTATTTCATCATTCCTTAATCATTTATAACACAATGTACCTTGTTAAAACCTTTGAAGAACCCGTCGAACCCAAAATAGACCTAGTTTGCTTCTATGACCATTTTAACCCCTCTAAATTGCTACCATGTGCAAATGACCACCTAAGAACTCTTCTAGAAGTCTTATAGCAGCTTATTCACCTACTTGGACCAATCCTTGGTCGAAATTATGAGCACATGGTCACTTGTTTCTTCTTGTTGTAGCCGTGGCATGCAAGGAGGCAAACACCTCATCCAAGCTAGTTTCTAGCCTATCCAACACATCCTATAGCCTCTCCTAGTCACCCCCTAGCTGCTCCACACGTCCAAGAACAGAACCAAAGCTTCCTTAGTCATCTATGCTTCATTTGAGTATAAATAGGAGCCATAACACTTCATTTTTCTTCATCCCCCACTTCCTCCTCTATAACCCTTCATAGTAGCAACTCCTTGCTCAATATGAATTCTAATAGATCTTAAGAAGTCTCAAGTACAGAAAGGAAGCAAAAGAAACCAAGAAACGAAGCCCGAGAGTCGTTATTCTAGCCGTACGAAGCCGAAAGTCCCGATTCTGACCCGTTTCCACCATTTTTGATCATTGAAGCTCAAACCCAGGTTTTGAATGTTCTACTTCTGCTACTACACCCTTATAATGTTCATATGATCCTAAATATACTCTTGTTAAAGTTTCATAACTCAATTCATGCTCATTTTCCATTTTGATCCAAAACCGTACACCCAAAACCCTAATTTCGTTGCTCCTTGAAGCTCAAAACCTAGGTTTTGAATGTTTTTATACTTCTCTCCTACACGCCTTATAATGTTCTATGGGATCCTAAATATACTCATTGTTAAATTTTTCATTAACTCAATTCATGCTCCATTTCCATTTTTATCCAAAACGAACACCCGAGAAACCCTAAATTTTCAGTTTTAATACATTTAAAAACTATTGTTACAAACTTGTGAAAAACTTTTTGGTTATAAATCAATCCTAAATAAGCTATTATAAATGTCTAAAATAAGTACTTTGATAAGTTATAAGAGAATTTGACCTTAAAACCCGCGCGTTTATGTTTTGAAACCCTAATTTGACCAGTTTTTGCTTCCTAGCTTAACGAATCGTTAAATTAAACTTTGTGTTATGAAAAAAACTTCAATATTTTAGTTCATATTATAACTTATAAAAGTCTAATGAAAATGTTAAAATAAGCTTTGCAATGGAATTTGGGACATGTTTTTGTAATTATAATCCATGCAAAGGGGTATATATCATCAACTTTTTTCTGAAACTTTATAACTAAAGGGGCTATAATATAGTTCATTTATCAAATTATAACTATAGTGGTCTATTATGTCACTTTTCAAAGTCCATGGTTTTTACTTGCTATATCTTACAAAAGTGGATAGGACCAAAGTCGTAAAAATGCAAACCCTAAGGTCTCACTTGCAATTTTTCCAAACCCAGGGTCTTAAATGGTAACATTTTGAAAAATATAAAATCATTGTTTAAAACCTTACCAGACATAACTTTTTTAATTTAATGCTATTCTCGTGCTTAACATTCCAGATATTGAAATACAACGCTAAAACCATTAACCGAAAGCTATATTTGTACCCCAATACTAGGGAGCTTCATATTAAAGGTTTTCATCTTAGTATTAACCGTTTCTGACTGAGTTGTTGGTTTTACGATTTTAAAGATGCCCTAGCCTCCTCAACGTTTTACTGAATGACTTTATGAAATTATGTATGGCCCGAATATGATAAACAATAATTCCAAACTCTTCAATCAAACTCCATGAACTCTAAACCAAAGTTCTAAATACAAAACTTCCTAAGACTCGACAAAATTTTTACTGCAGGATTCCTGACGTGCTGGTCCTATTTATCATTTTGTACGATATCAACATTCCCCACGATAAAGAAATGAAGATAATGTCGTCAGCTTTCATTTCAGAATAATATACTACATCTACCTTATCAAGAGAAAGTTCATAACCTTGCCTTTACTCTATTAACATGTTTTTATAAACCCGCGAGGGGATACATGCTTTGTTTACAAACTCCTTTTACATACTCATTTATCTTATAACAATGTGATTGATTTTTCAATGAACTTAGTGAGTCATAGCCTCACTTAATTCTCTTTAATCTTTCATAAACCCGCAAGGGGATACATGCTATAAATAAACGAATACATATGTTTTACCAACTATATCTATCTGATTGTATCATTGTACATTACAATCAATTCTAAGTTATAATCCTACAAGTCGTTACATTTGAACTTCAAGTCTTTAAATTGCCTATGAGATATTTAAATCTGTTAGTAACAAAGATCCTACAAGTCATTAAAATTTGACTTCGAGTCCTTAAATTTGACTTTGGATATTTAATGTGTTAGTTTCATAATCCTACAAGTCGTTTAAATTTAACTTCAAGTCGTTAAATTGACTTGGATATTAATGATAGTGTCATAAATCCCTACACGTCCTTGAAATTTTGACTTCAAGTCGATTTAAATTGACTTTGGATGATAATATGTTGATTATTCATGACTCTTACAAGTCGTTAAAATTGACTTTTGGATGATAATGTTTTTGGTGACTATGAGAACAAGACCAATACGACCAAACAAGGCAATAACCGATAATAAACATTTTACTATGATTCATTTGATTATTACTAATAAAGGGTATATAATAAATGACCCAAGGATCATAACAATATCTATTTTCATAATAATTGTGTTTTATACAATTATTATACTATTACTTTGTATTCAAACTATTTATATCAACTTATGAATTTCCACTCACCATTGTGTTGACTTTTAGCCTGTTCTATCTCAAGGTAATTGAGCAAGTGCGGCACGGAGTGCCATGGACCTCGTAGTATGGCTGAACAGTTTTTTATCATTTTTCAAACATGAATGTTTTTAGATTTTGGGAACTGCCTATGTAAGAACCTCTGATTTGAAAATGAATGATAACGTATCTTTTTAATAAACGTCACTTTTGGGTCGTTTCTATGATAAAGATTGTTTGTATTCCATGAATAATAACCCAGAATAGCTTCCGCTGCTATTATTGTTAAAAAATGGGGGCTGTTACAAGGATAATTAAGCAACCTCAACTTCGAGATGGAACAAAGGCAAGCCTGTTCCATTTGGGCCCATACCAAAGATATTTCCCAAGTCCATTGATGAAGAAGAAATCCGATTGTATTTGAACCAATGACCCCAGATCACCACCCAAAACGGTAGTGGTTTTTAGCTGACGTTTTACCTTAGGATTGCATCAACCTACTTGATCGGGTGAGTAATTATGGTGGCATTCTTAGCCATTTGGAACTGGAGATGAACTACGCGGAGGAAAAAAACTTTGACAATTTTCCGTATGCAAGGGCCTTCCAGGTCTTTTTGAGATCAGTTTAGAAATTTCCTTGCTTTTTGCAATACCAAGTCCAACATGAATGTTTTCCAAAATCACCCGATCGAGCAATTAGTAGATTTCTCTTGGTGGAGGTATATGAGGTAAGAGCTCAGAGCAAGGCCTAATTTTGTACGTTGGACGTCAGATCAGATATGGGAATAGGAACTAGGCAGGTTCAGGTGTAGCAGGTCGGTCTTCAGTGATAGGCTTCCACCAACTCTGCCTTAAGTTTACAGTGGGAATATGATCACGTCCAACGTCTTCACCACTAGATGATCACCACTATGCTGTGTTCTTCTGCAATCGTAATCCGTCAACCATGTTAAAGTATTCTGTCAGGATTGGTGAGACAACGGCTTAAGTCTGGTGTCTGTTAATGTCCAAGCCTTATATTCTTAAACTGAATGCTCAGCCGTCTTTAAGGAGACATTGGGGAAAGCGGTGCTTGTAGACTGACCACCCTGATTGTTGATGGAGGTGGAGGAGGAGGTGGTGATTGAGACGACCCAGAAGCGCCAGTGGCATTCCTGAATTCCAAGGGACCCTGCTGGTGGGTGAAGGAGGATGTAGGGGTAATAGAGTGGAGATCCCTGGTTGCTAGTTTTGAGAAGCCCTGTCTCTTTTTTCTTCTTTTTCCTTGCTTTAGACCCAAGGTCCAAAACAGGAGCTGGTCTTTGTTTATCCTCGGCCTTATACTTCTCTAGAGCCTCGAAAGCTTGTTGTGATCTTTTATGGAGTTTTGGTAGTAATTTGGATTCCCCACATTCGGTTTTATAAGAATTTCGTTCATATCAGCATTCTCAGGTCCCTCTAAGCGTTCCTCTGAGTGGTGCTGCAAAGCCCCAGTCAACATCATCCGTGACTATTTCATCCACAGCTTTGCTCACTTGATTGGGAATATCTTGATTCCCAACATGGTACATCCCCTTGATTCCTGTTTGTCTAATCTTTTTTCCTCCAAGGCCTGTTCGCAACGTACCAACCCCGCGATATTTCGTTCTAGATCTCACTAGTGGTTGATTAAGTAATGGAAAAATCTAAGGAAACTTGTTTGTGGCTGAGGTGGTAGAGGAAATGTTTGTTCATAATTTGTGTAGTTTTGTTGTTGCAGTTTGCGGTTTTTTTTTCATTAGAGTTTGAAGATTTTGAGTAGAACCCAGCAGCTTGCTCAGCACCACTACTCTTTCCTTTTCACCTCTACCTCTGAGATGGTTGACAACATTCCAGTGTCAGTTTCCCTGAACACCACAGGTAGGAGAGGACCCCGATGTGCATCGTAAGCATCCTTCAGACTTTCTTCAATAGCCCTTTGCGTATCAGCTTCTAAGTCCCCAAACCCAGGTTCAGTCAATGGAATACCCTCATTAACAATCTCATCCACCAGCTGCTGAGAGCTCTTAAGAGTTCACTTCTTTACCACCTTCCCAGCCTTAGCTCGTTTGGCTGGCGGTGTTGCTTTAGTGGTTTCCTTAAAGCCATCATTCGGTATCCTCCCTCCTTAGGCTTGGTTGGTGCTGGTGGTTGAGGTTTGCTTGGTTGCTATGCTTTAAGGTGCTAAGGGATTAGCTTTGCTAGTTAATCTTGGTTTTGGTTATTCATCAGGGTATAGTGCAAGGAAGAGTCCAGAGATCACAAACTTCCTTCACCAGCAAGATATCTTTTGATGTTTTGGCCGTACTTTTCTACAGATTAAAGCACCAGTAGTATCCTGTGCTCCTCGAATGTCATCAGTGATGACTTCATTCGGAATAGGCATCCCAAAGACTTCCCTTTTGGTTCCCTTCGCACTGAATTTGAGATATCCCAGAATGGGTTCTTCAGTCAGAAAATGAAGGGGATACTCTGGTCTTGGATGAAACTTGTGCTTGCGTTGCAGATGAAAGATAATTAGTTTGGTGAACCTCACACTTGGGATCACAATGAGAGTGGCTTTCTTCTTTCCCTGAGTATGTTGTGCCAGATTCTTTTTGTCTTCCGTGAAGGTATGGATGGATTGAGTGAATTCTTCCCACATCCTTTCCGCATAATCGATATGAGCTCGATTGATGACGCCCCAAAGAATCTGCAACACTAGAGCTCTTGGCCTTTCAAACCCAGAAGTCTTTCCCGTAAGGCACAAATTAATGATTGTCGTGAGTGCCCTCCACGGTTGAAACATGTCATTAGTAACGACATTAGATAAGTGTTTGACTTCTTTTGGATAACCCAGACCGTTGACAAAGTTGATAAGAGTATCCTGAGTTGGAGGGGAAGAAAAAGCCTTGTAGTTGTTGACTGGCGTGATCTGAAGAGCATCTCTGAGTGTGTCTTTAGTAAGATTGAACCATTGCTCATCCAATTGACACTTGTAACCCCCGTCGGTTCTGTCATAGCAAATAGTATCCCAAAACTGTTGAATATAGATAGCTGGTATTGTCGAAAAGGCGGTAAACGATCTGAAGAAGTTAGTATGCTTCAGAATGTCCACCGCAATCTTGTAGATTGGGTTGCTTTATGACTTTTCAGCATCCAGATAATAGTTGCTTTTCCCTATTGGCACCCATCTAATGCGAGGCAAGATTTGTTCATCAGTGCGAGTGGGTGGTGCCACAGCAGGTGCTTGTTCAATCGGAGCATTAACATCAGCCATTATATCTGCACAGTCACATTCACAGAACGATGGGCATACAGATAGGAGATGTTAGATGTGAGCAGGTGCTCAGGAGTTAATCAGTTATGGATTATATCTAGGAAAAGGACACCTAGATCATGTTATGGTGAAGGTCAATAATTGAAGACAACTCTTGAGGCAACGGAAGTTGACTCTTGTAAGAGAAGACTTAACACAATGACTAAACCACAAGACCCGATAACAATTTACAAGCAATGAGAGACAAAACGCAAGGGATACGTTACAATAGGCAAAACGCAATCAAAGGAATACTCAGGATTCAAAACGCAATGCAGCAAAACGCAATGATTATTATATTAGAAAACTAGTCAAAACGCAGTAAAAGCAAAACGCAATCAACCCAAACGCACTAGGCAAAACGCAACAATCAAAACGCAAGCACTATTATACTTAAAATAAGCAAAACGCAACCATTTAAGAAATTTTCGAAATAGGGGTTTTACTTATTTAAATATTTTAAGTGTCTTCTATACAAAACGCAATGACTGCGTTTTGTTCCTGTTAAATAGTTAAATATTCAAAACGCAATTGCATCTCAATGGGCAAAACGCAACAAGGATCATACAGACAAAACGCAACCAAGTTTTCTGATCAAAACGCAACCAAGAACTATGAGGCAAAACGCATCCAAGACAGTTATGGCAAAACGCATCCAAGACAGTTATGGCAAAACGCAACCAAGACAGTTATGGCAAAACGCAATCAATAATGCTTAATCAAAACGCAGCCAAGAAACATTAAACCGCAACCAAGAAACATCAAAACGCAACCAAGAAACATCAAAACGCAACCATGAAACATCAAAACGCAACCATGAAAGCTTTTATACGCAGATTCTAACTTTCGACTCAGGGGTTCTAATACACAATCAGATCTAGACTTATGTTCTACGATGCTCACTAAACTTCTTAACACCACCAAGGGGTCACCACACATAACATACTCGCACGATTTTGTCTTAGAAAGTCAACCTAGATGCGAAAATCTCAAGGACTATAGATTAGCAATTGGGTAAACTAACACAACAACAACGAGGCATCATCTGAGTATACTAGTGCTATCCCATCAATCAGAACACACTTACAAGCACTAACCTAGTTTTTTGATGACGAATGAGCTCGAAAATCTATGTAACACGAGATTCAAAGAGTTTTATGCTACGATGTTATAGATACAACATGTTAAAGTGATGACGAGCTAAAACTAAAGATTACCTAGGCGAAAAATCGCACAACTAATTTCAGAAAGGGCAAATCGCAACAAAGCTTGTGTTTTGAGTCTGAGAGAGAAAGAGAAAAGTTTGACTAAAATTGTGAAAGTTTGACCAAGTCAAAATGCAAGGGGTGTTTTATACTTAGGCTACACTTTCTTCTATTGGCAGAATTGGCCCCTCCTTTTCTTTTAAGGTTTAATAGCTACTAAGGGATTGATGAAATTGCATAAGAGGCACAATTGGTCCTTTATATTTTATAAGCCTAGGATACAATTAGCAAATAGCACATAAGACCCTATACTTGCATATAACTGACACATTTGGCCCTTGTTGAGTTAACTCAAGTTTAACTCCCCCTTAAACCATAACCCCCTTTAGTCATCAAACCTATCTCAATGATGTATAGAATGTGTTAAAAATGCCCGTTAGATGCCATAAATTTGAACAATACTCTCCCCCTTAAACAATGACCCGTTTTCTATTTAAAGAGCTATAGTCATTGATTGAGTGTCAAATTTTATGAAATTCAAGTCCGATTGATTTTCAACACTAAGATTAAACCACCATGTGACATCCAAATAATTTTCTGAAGAATCATAGACGGAAAACTTATAAGGATAAAAGAAGACTTTTCTTCCGAATCAAGAAGTAATGCACTGAAGCGTACATTAGATCGAGGATGCACGAATATAAAGTAATCCATGTTCGAGAGAACTTAATCACCCGTTGTTAGGAACAACCATCTTTTTGGCGACGATCTTTCCTCATTTTGAAAACCGGGTTGCAGTCTGAAAGAACTGCAAGCCATTTAGACATGTTTTGAAAAGTTTGAACTTCCGTTCGAGCTTCATTTAAAGGCCTGTGTCATTATTGAATGACATTTCTAGGACCGTAAATGTTATCGATAAATGGAAGACATGTCTTGGAAAAATTTATTTATTATATATATATATATATATATATTTTTGAGTTTATATTTTCTGATTTTTATGGATTTTTGAGAGTTTTATATTTTTGTATTTTCTTTTTGATGATGAATATGTACATATTTACATAGCCTCCGGGGAAAGTAAAAATAAAAGAAAAAAATACAAGGCGACTCGAGTGGAAATAACTACCCGAAACGACCCTTTGTATCCACCATTTTTTGATCATTGAAGCTCAAACCCAGGTTTTGAACGTTCTAATTCTGCTAGCTACAACCCTTATAATTGTTCCATATGAATCCTAAATATACTCTTGTATAAAGTTTCATAACCTCAATTCAATTCTCATTTTACCGGTTGTTGATCCAAAACCGTACACCCGAAACCCTCATTTCGCGATTTTCCTTAAAACTAAATGTTATAAATGGTTAAATTTTTGTTATAATCTATCCTAGCATTCTTAATAAGTTAAAAAACCACTTTATTGATTAATGAAGAGAATTTAACTTTAAAACCCGCGGCTTTTACGTTTTTGAAACCCTAAGTTTGACCGTTTTTGCTTTCCTAAGCATAAAAACGATCGTTAGTTTTTAAACTGTGTTTTGCGTTAAAACTTCATATTTTATTTTATAATAACTTATAAATATCTTTGAAATGTTAAAATAGCTTCATGGCCAATTGGAACAAGTTTGTAATTAAATCCATCAATGGGGATTATATCATAAATTCCAGAAACACTTAAATAACTAAAAGGACTAAAAGTGTCATTTTATCAAAGTTTATAACATATGGGTCTAATATGTTCACTTTCAGAAGTCCAGAGGTTTACTTTGTATATCTTTCAAAAGTTGAAAGGACAAAGTCGTAAAAATGCAAACCCTAGGGGTCTACTTGCAATTTTCCAAACCTAAGGTCTAGAAATGTAACATTTTGAAAAAGTATAAAAACACATTCAAAACATTACCAGACATAACTTTAATTAACGCTTGACGTGCTTAACATTTTCCGATAATAATTAAAACGCTTAAAAAAAACCTTTTATATCATATCACAATACTAGGGAGCTTCATATTAAGGAGTTTCATCTTGGTATTACGTTCTGACTGAGTTGTTAGGTTTACGATTTAAAGTGCCCTAGCTCCTCAAACGTTTACTGAATGACTTCTGAATTATGATGGCCCGAACGGTGATACAATAATTCCAAACTCTTCAATCAAACTCATAACTCTTAAAACATAAAGTTCAAGTACAATCTTCTTTCTAAGACTTGACATATTCTACTCAGGTTGTGTGACGTGGTTGTTATTACTATGTATTTTAACTATATCATATATTCCCGTTAAGATTGTGATAAAGGTCCGCAACTTTCATTTCAAATAATTAACTACATCATTACCTATCAAGTGAAAGGTTACATAACCCGCCTGTTACTCATTACATGTTTTATAAACCCGCGAGGGGGATACATGCTTATTACAAACTCTTTTACATACTTGTTTATCTTATAACAATGTGATTACTTTCCAAAGACTTATACATGCTTAAACCATGAATACAAGTGTCTTTACAAGTTATATGCTAATCTGATATACCATTATCACTAATGTCTAAGTTACTTTATGCCAACTAATCTGTCCCTCATTAGCATGTGGACCATTTAATCACTTTCCGGGTGAACCGCATATATTGTGGATAATCAATTCGGATTGACAATCCTGTTTTGTGTTTACCTGAATAGGTAACCAAACACACTAATATAGTAATTTCATGGTGTATATTGGCAAGTACCTACACCGAGGGCCATTATCTATATATATATATATATATATATATATATATATATATATATATATATATATATATATATATATATATATATATATATATATCATTTTGGGTATATATATACACTAGTCAGTTTGTGTGCCATGAGCTTAGACCAGACTATACTATACCAGACAAGACCAAACAGGGCAATAACGGGATAATACACTGTTACTATGATAATTGTATTCGTTGCAATTATTACTAATAACGGGTGTATAATAACAATATCATTTTACATAATAATTGTGTTTAAACAATTATTACACTATGACTTGTATTCAAACTGTTTATCAAACCTATGAATTTCACTCAACCATTGTGTTGACTTTTTTTAGCATGTTTATCTCAGGTAATTGAGCAAGTTGCGGCACGGAGTGGCATGGGCTCGAAGATGGCTGAACTGTTATCATTCAAACATAATGTTTTAGATTTTGGGACCTGCATTTTGTAAAAACTCTGATTATAATGAATGATAACTAAATTTTTCCAACAACGTCTCTTTTAAAGTTGTTTTCTATGATTATGATTGTTGTATCCATGAAGTAATACCCCAGATTATCTTCCGCTGCTATATTGTAAAAATGGGGGTGTTACATCAACTCTCTTGGTTTCTAAATTGAATACCCTAAAAGCCTTACTTTGTAGAGAATACCCAACTAAAAACCCTTCATCTGATTTTCCGGCATACTTCCTGGTTGATCAATGGTATTCCAGATGGTCACATGGCACCCCAAAAGGTCTTCATATAACTTAATTGAATTGGTAACTTACCCGTAAAAGTTCATAAGGGTGTCCTTATTATGAGGCTTGGTCACTAATACCCTATTTAGAACATAACAAGCAGACTAACTGTCTTCAGCCTAAAAAGTGTTAGGTAAAAATGAATCTGCAAGCATGGTCCTAGCAGCCTCAATAAGGGTCTTGTTCTTTCTTTCAGCAACTCCATTTTGCTGTGGAGTTCTGGCATTACTATATTCCCTCTTGATCCCTTTTGACCCACATAATTCAATAACATCCTTGTTTTTGAATTCTGTACCATTATCACATCTAATAGTTTTAACTTTTTGATTTAATTGGTTTCTCAGTTTGTCTTAAATAAAGTCCTTAAGGATTCCACCAGTTCATCCTTAGTTCTTAAGAAAAACATCCACTAAACCTGCGAAAATCCATTCAGTGATAACTAGGCATAGTCTTATGATTTAAGCTTTTCCCCCCCCCCCTTTTTTTTGTCAAATAAAAACAGATGTAGGTCCAAACAAATTCCATATGAAGGAAGGTTGTAAGGAGTGGCAAATAGGTTCTAACTGATATGGCCTTACAGAGGCCTTGTGTTGCTTAGCCTTTTTGACAAGCAACACAATTGTTGTCATTTTGAAAAATCTTTGAAGGTCAACCTCTTTACAAGTTTTCCCTTTACGAAATGTTTTAGTTTAAGTTTTTGAAGTTAACAAGACCCAACCTCCGTATGCCAATTGTTAGATTCATCAATTTGTGGCCTTTGCATTAACAAGCTATCCTCCTGATAGGAACAATGTTCTCTAAATTGAAACTATACATATATTCCTGTCTGGGAATTTTAAGTAATACTTGATTGTCATCAGGCAACTTAAATTCAGGAGACAAAAAAGACATTCGAGAGTCAGTAAACAAACCTTGTTCTTTTGTCACACATTTGTGACACCAAAAAAGAGATTGAAATGGCTGAAAGTTCATTCACAAAGCCACACAGGATCACTCAAAATCTAACTTTCCAGTTTTTATTTTACCTTTACCAGTGATATAACCTTTACTACCTCCAAAAGCAACAGGGCCACCATTAAAATCTTGAAATTCAGCAAGGTAGGCCATTTATTTTTTTTTGTTTTTTTTTTTTTTTTTTTTGGGTTTCACATCATGTGCCTGGAACATCCACATCAACAATTCCTTGTGATTCTTTAAAGCTCCTATGTGATAATCCTGCACATCAAATAAAAGATAGAATTTTTTTTTTATTTTTTTTTAGATTCTCTTAGGACCTCAAGCCTGTTTGGTGCCTTGATCTGCCTAATGGATCTTTTGAAAGTGTAACAAATATTCTAAGACTGGATCCACCATTGTATTTGGAGACATGTGCCAGTTGTATCTTTGTGGTCTCCATTACAACATCTGAGGGTTGGTCACGCTAGCTCTCACCCCTTAAAACCTATCTATGTATGACATAAATATACCAAGGGACGAAATCACGCGAGATCAAGAAAACCGGAAGCAGTATAGAGTGTCCCCGGGTCGTTATGTCCCAACGAGGCTGAAATGGAAATTCGAGAAACGATTGATGATAGGTGTTTGAATGTCACAAGGAATGATTTGGTACTTAAAACTGAAGAAAATAAGCAAAAGCACATAAAAATAGCAAAGAGAATAAGCTGGAACAAGAATAAAAACTAGGAATGACAAAAACACTTTAAAACTTTTACACTAAGGCACAAATAAGCTAATCTAAATCTAAATAGGCAAATTAAGCATGCAAATTAGCAAATTTACACAATAGAAACAAATATTAACTAACAACAGTACACCAGTATTAAACTACCAATAGCAAAACTTCGAGTATAGTACTGCTAGGCTTAAGTTAGTACTGTTAGCTTAATGTTTAGAACTGTTAGCCTTAAAAAAACAAAAAAAAAAATATTTTCCAATAAGAAATAAGCAAATAAGCTAAACAGACAGGTTACTACCCAAAATAGCACTAAGCATAATAATAATACCAACCAGAATAGTGACTATAATGATAAATAAGCTAGAAAACTAAAACTGATAACTCCAAGAGTTATTTTGAAAAGACAACTAAGTCTACTGTAAAACAGTACACAAAAAAAGCTTAATCTACTCTAAAATGCTGAAGAAATCTTAAACAAGTTGAAATAATAAGCTGATAAGCTAAAATTACCTAGCAGTATTAACAGTTTTAACTGACAGTACTAACTTGGAGTTAGTACTGGTAGTGTTAAGTTAATGCTGTTCCAAAGTGAACTAGCAGGTACTAACTTGAGGATAGTACTGCTATTGAAAATAACCCCCTTACAAATCATTTTTCCTCTCAATAAAAAAAAACAGACTATCTATCAACAAAATAAGACACTTATAAGCAATTATGATTAAGATTAAGCACTTAAATAAGTAAAAAAAAAAAAAGGCCTAGCAGTGTTAACTTATAACAAGCAGTTCTGCTGAAATTAAGAATAATAAGAGAAAGAGAGATAGACTTACAAAACCCTTGCCTCTAAACAGGGTCAAACAAGAATCTACAAGCTTATTGGGGAAAGTCTAAAGCCCATCCAAAACATGGCTTAATCAATCCATAACAAAGCATAGGTATAATTGAGAGTGATTGGTGGGATATTCACTTAACTACTAACCTTTTAAGCACTATGTTAAAACAGTTTGTAAACAAGCAATATTGAGAGCTTTTGAACATAAAACAACTCAATTCAGAAACTTAACACTTGGGATTATAAATTGACTTAAAAACTTAAACTTGCATTAAAACTTGAAAGTGTTATACAAGCTGAAAGTAAAAAGCTGTAAGGACTGAAAATAAGCTAAGTTAAATTAAAGATTTAAAGACTAGTTTCTAACATAGATATGATTTTTGTGTGTTTACCAAAAGCTCTATATATATAGCCGAAGTATTGGGACTTTCATCTTGTGCTTCTTTTGAGAGAATAAAACCAAGTGTGCTATTGTGAGAGGAGAATCAGCGCAAATCCCAGCCTTTGATTTCTTTTCGAGCTTCTTTGGAGACAATCTCAGCCATTCGAATGCTTTGGGAATGAGAGGGAATGCCAACATGGACTTTTATGACACTGGGGGGGTATAGGGTGGATGATGGAGTGTTGCAGGGTAAAGTATTGGAGCAAAAACAGGGTGCCTGGCTGGTTTTTGGGTATTGGCGGGAAGATTGGGAAAAAGGTTTATAACAAGTTTGGTTTGACATGAGGAGTTGAAGATGATTAAGGGATGTTTGGTATTGTACAAGAAAAGCCCTCCACATCTTTCTTCTTTCATTCCATTCATTCTTTTTATAAATGAAGTTTCCCAAATTGGCATAATCAGCCCCTCTCTTTGTTTCCTTAATATAACTTAGGGGTTTGGCATTTTTGACCCCTCAAGTTATATTTTTTCTGCTTTTTCTTCTCGGAGTTGTCTTGACTTTGATTGGGCTTCGTCTTCACACACTTTTCCATCTCGTGTCCGGTTTTGTCGCTTTTTGCTTGGATTTTCGTCTTTTTGTGAGATATCCGTTCCCTGCACAATACAAATGCAAACATACAAATACAATGTATTTTTGGTATGTTTTTATTCTTTTAAGTTCGCTTTAAATGGAAAATGGTATGTGTAATTAAACACATATCAAAATCCCCCAAACTAAGATGATGCGAGTCCCACGCAATGCTATGAAGTAAGCACTCGAGAAACCAAAAATCTCAAATCCCTTCGACTAATAACTTGGAAAAGTAGCCAAGCGTTTATCAAAGGGAATAAAAGAATCAATAGCCTCGACAAGTCCCGGCTCTCACCAATTTTTATATTTACACAACTACTCTAAAAATTTTTTTTTTTTTTTTTTTACTTACATGTTTGACTTCCTTTATTTATCAACAATGGGATCATAGAATGAGAAACGTTCATAGAATAATCCACGGACGTCCTGACGGATAATTTCATCGTCCCCGATTTTTTCACAAGTCCCAAGCTAAGCAATTAAACAAGATCATTGTCGATATAAGTTTAGATGTTAAGCCCTCATACTTATGACTTGCGAACCTTTTAACTCCCAACATGGATATATGATTTGAATGTGTGTGCTCGTTTTTACCATAGATCAACTTATTTTCATAGTCATAATTCAAGATGAATCACGACTCAAAGCAACAATTTATTAGGTACTTGTAACTTGATTTTAAAACATAGAACTTTTTCCAACATATTTATCATTTTCATAAGTTCTTAAAGCTAGGAATGTGTTGCTTAGTTTGAACACCTACCTAGGCCTCGCTCCCTAGTAGGATATCACAACCAACGGACCGGTGTTCTTAGTATTGAAAACCCACCCCGTTGCTATCGTAGTGGGAAATCAAAGTCAACACCTTCTTCCTAAGAATGGTGCCAAGGATTGGTGTCTGTTAGTTTTGAACCCTCACCTAGACCTTTCTTCCAAGTGAGATATCACAACACACCAAATCCCTAGAAGTAAAGACGTCTTAGTTTGAACCCCCACCTCGTGGTTAGCGGAGTGGGATATCACGACACATCTTTTACTAGCTCCATATGATCAAATGTATGCTTCATTGGCATAATTAACAATAATCGTGATTTTTTGCATTCGTACTTCATTTCATGCTTCTTTGGCATTTGTGATCTTTTCGAAACCTTGCTTTTTAAGAATCCAAGTTACAAATTATTATATACTTAAATGATTTTCTATTTGTTTGAACAATTAAAGTGTTATTTTGTTTCTATGTCTACTGATGTTTTTTCTATTCAACCTGTTAGAGATAACACAAACCAGAGCCGACCCGTTGATAAGCAATTTGGTCGATATTGCCACTTGTAGCTTTTACTAATATCGGTATATTTTTTTGTCTTTCAGGACGAATGACTTTATCAGTTGTTTAGTAACTTTAACAATCTAAAAGACTGCATTGAGGCTATTTGAGTTGTGAGACCTGAATGTTGAGAACTCGTTACATTAAATATTCTGACCTCTATTGATTTTTTACAGCTGTAAGTTTTTTTTAAATTTTTTCATTTTTTTGGTATTTTTGCAAAAATTTTGGTGAAAATACGGGATTACGTGGTAACAATGCTGCAGGCAACAATCAAATCGAAGATACCCCCCCAAACTAGTACTAAACATCGTCCTCGATGTTTTGAAGGGTACTACGTTATCCTAAGGCCGTTTATGAAGTATGCCAAATGATAAAACGTTAGTCGATTAGATTAGGATATCGGGATTCCCAAAATGAAGCTGAGGATTTGAAGCTCGAGTGATCGAATAGACAAAACCGAGAACACGAGAGCCTTCACAATCCGGGCAATCCTGGACAATAAACAACAACAACACGAAACACGGGTGATAGAAAAGACAAGCTATCTCACACAACAAACAACACTTATTCATACAATTACAACTACGGATAAGCATGGGTTGCCTCCCACGAAGCGCTTGTTTAAGGTCGCTATGCTTGACCCGTCACCTGAATTTATTGGACATTAGGGAATGTTTGGAGATCCGGGACTACCAATTGTGGTACGTCCCCTCCAAAGTAGTGCTTAACACGATGACCATTCACTTTGAAATTCGGCCCGTTGGCTTGAGATAGCTCAACAGTGCCGTAAGGAAAGACTTGAGTGATGGTGAATGGTCCACTCCAACGGGATTTTAGTTTGCCCGAGAAAATCTTCAATCTTGAATTAAAGAGGAGGACTCGATCACCGACGTTGAAAACGCGATTTTTGATCTTGGAGTCATGGATTCTCTTTGTTTTTTCCTTATAGATCAATGAGTTCTCATAGGCATGATCACGAAGTTCGTTAAGTTCATTGAGTTGAACTTTCCGGTGATCACCCGCAGTAGAAAGATCAAAGTTTGCTTGTTTCAAGGCCCAATAGGCTTTGTGCTCAAGCTCGATCGGAAGATGGCATGCCTTTCCATACACAAGCTTGTAAGGAGTACACCCGATGGGCGTTTTGTAAGCTGTGCGGAAGGCCCATAGTGCATCATCTAGTTTGTCCGACCAGGAAGCACGGTTTTCACCTATGGTCCTTTCAAGGATACGTTTCAAACCACGATTTGACACCTCGACTTGCCCACTTGTTTGTGGATGATACGCGGTGGAGAGACGGTGAGTGACTCCATATTTCTGCATGACCTTTGCAAATTGGTCATTGCAGAAATGAGTTCCGCGATCACTTATGATAGCTCGAGGGGCACCAAATCTGGCGAAGAGAGATTTTAGGAATTTGCAAACGACTCTGGCATCATTGGTGGGGAGCGCTTTCGCTTCAACCCATTTTGACAAGTAGTCAACGGCCACGAGAATATATTTGTTCCCTCGTGAAGACGGGAACGGGCCCATAAAGTCAATGCCCCAAACGTCAAAGATTTCACAAACTTGGATGGAGTTTTGAGGCATCTCATCCCGTTGCGAAGTTTTTCCTTGTCGTTGGCACGAGTCACAGTTTTTGACAAACTCGTGGGCATCCTTGTAAATGGTGGGCCAAAAGAAGCCGGAATCAAAGATCTTTTTGGCGGTTAGGTTTGCACCATGATGTCCCCCGGTGGGTCCATTGTGGCAAGCCTCGAGAATGTCGAGAGCTTCCTTGCCGTGCACACATCGCCTGATCACTTGATCCGCACAAATTTTAAACAAGAAGGGGTCATCCCAAAAATAATGTTTCACGTCCTTGAAGAACTTATTTTTCTGTTGGGTTGACATGCCCTTCACAACGAAGTTACCCGCGTGGTAATTTGCAAAGTCGGCAAACCACGGGGTACTAGAATCACCACGAAAAGTCACCATACTTAACGTCTCGAGAGGAAATGTTTCATTAATCTCTTTAGGGTCGAGAACGTTTTCATACGGGTTTTCTAATCGGGACAGATGATCGGCTGCGAGGTTCTCGGCTCCTTTTGTGTCAAGAACTTTAAAGTCAAATTCTTGGAGGAGGAGAACCCATCGGAGCAATCTCGCTTTAGCATCCTTTTTGGCAAAGAGATACTTGAGAGCGGAATGGTCCGTATGCACTATGCTTTTGTTCATGATAAGATAAGACCGGAATTTTTCGAATGCATACACCACGGCTAACATTTCCTTTTCCGTCGTGGTGTAATTAGATTCAGCCTCGGTCATCGTCTTGCTAGCATAATGGATAGGCCGAAAGTGTTTTTCATGACGTTGCCCCAAAACTGCCCCTATGGCGTAATCACTTGCATCGCACATAAGTTCGAATGGTAGATCCCAGTTTGGGGCAATCAAGATCGGAGCTTCCGTAAGTTTATTCTTTAACGTTTGGAAAGCTTGGATGCATTCATTAGAGAAGATGAATGGAGTATTCTTCTCGAGAAGATGAGTCATTGGTCGGGATATTTTGGAAAAATCCTTTATGAATCTCCGGTAAAAACCGGCATGACCAAGAAAACTCCTAACTCCTTTGACAGTGGTGGGATGAGGTAATTTGGCAATGACATCTATTTTGGCTTTGTCAACCTCAATCCCATTTTTAGAAATTTTATGGCCGAGGACAATGCCCTCTTTGACCATAAAATGGCTCTTCTCCCAGTTAAGACTTAAGTTGGTGTCTTCACACCTTTGAAGCATGTGGTCTAAACGGGAGAGGCAGTTTTGGAAAGAATTCCCAAAGACCGAGAAGTCGTCCATAAAGACTTCCATCGTCTTCTCAACCATGTCATGAAAGATTGCTAACATACATCGTTGAAACGTGCCTGGAGCATTGCATAAGCCGAAAGGCATGCGACGGTAGGCAAACGTTCCGTAGGGACAAGTAAATGTGGTCTTTTCTTGATCACGAGGGTCAATGGGAATTTGGAAATACCCGGAGAATCCATCAAGGAAACAATAGTACTCGTTTCCCGCTAATCTCTCGAGCATTTGATCCATAAACGGGAGTGGAAAGTGGTCTTTACGGGTGGCTTCATTTAACTTGCGGTAGTCAATGCATACCCGCCACCCGGTAACCAATCGAGTTGGGATCAACTCATTTTCTTCATTTTGAACAACGGTAAATCCACCCTTTTTGGGCACACAATGTATCGGGCTGACCCATGGACTATCGGAGATTGGGTAAATCAATCCTGCGTCAAGAAGTTTTTCAACTTCATTCTTGATGACATCGTGGATTTTTAGATTAACCCTTCTCTGATGCTGAACTGCAGGTTTATAGTCCTCTTCCATTAGAATTTTGTGGGTACAAAATTCCGGGTTAATACCCTGAATGGATGTCAGAAAAGTTTCCAAGCTGAGATCTCGCATGTGGGGACTTTAGCACCTTTACGAGACGGTTTTTTCCTTTCAACATACAACTCTGTATAGCAATAATGACGGGCAACTTGGTTGTCGCCCTCCAAAAATGCATAACTCGAGATGGGGTGGCAGTTCCTTGAGTTCAACCTCGGGAGGTTCATCAACGGAAGATTTAACGGTTTTAGCTTCACAGAGTTTGAGTTCCTTCCTAACTCCAGGCAGATATTGTTCTTGATTTGGGAGTGGGGGTGGTGGTTCACTGTTCAAAATTGCTTCTAGAAGCAGGATGTCCCCCTCAGGAATCATAGTAGATGGATTATATGCTGACAATCCGGAGCATCTGCTAGACAAGGAAAGAGTGCCTTCTTCGAGGAGCAGGAAATCACTATCCCCAAATGGGAGTTAGGGTAGAGAGAAGTTAGCAACAATTGGATCATAACTACGGAGTGGAATTTCCACTCGCGATTATTATCAGTAAAACCAAGAACTTCTTGGAGAGTACTTCCTCACAAGCTCATATCAATGACGTCAATTTTGTTTGCCGACATGTGAGTGTAATTGGCCGAGTATCTCGAGTATGATCCAAAATTGTAAGTGATGCTTCACTTCCTATCTAAGAGTTAAATTCACCCTTGGTGCACATCAATCCAAAGCACGAACTGGTCTTTAAGAAGCACTCCCGAGAATTAAATGGACTCGGGGGTCTGGCTCAAATCTACAACCACAAGTGGCTGGAAGTGAAATTCACTAACTTTTAACGGAGAGTCTTTTGCAATTCCCATTGGTTTAGAATTGAATCGATCCGCAAGTTCGAGTGTCATGCAAGTTGGAGTAAGATCAGGAAGTGAAAAGCTTTTCCCAGCTGAAACTGCATAGATTAATGCTGGCACCGAGATCGGCTAATGCTATGCCATTCATCCATCCCTGAAATTCACCAAGGAATCAGGAAACTTGCAGGGTCTCCAAGTTTTCTGGGTAACTTGTTCAAGATGACGCCGAACAATGTTCAGTTCATCGAAGTTCGTGCTAGACAGGTTCATTGGAAGTGCGAGCATTCAGTAAGTTTCTCTTTATCTCCAAGTAAGGATTCTTAGGAGTCGGGCGATTTCGGGACATCAAAACAAGAGCATCCGTAAGCTAATCTCGAAACTCATCTCTTTGAAGATTTCATAGAATTTGTCGATTTGTTCATTAGCTTGATTACGGCTCTTTTCATTATCACGCCTCGAAGGATATGGAAGAGAAACTGAAGGTTTAGTGTTTGGTACGGGAGCAACAATAGGCTCAACAATTGGTTCAGGACCTACCGGAGGTTGGACGGGTGCGGTACTTGGTGAACAAGAAGGGTGCACTTGGTCCTTTGTCACCTCGGGTATTGGCTTCACTACTGAAGAAGTACGGATATTGGGGGTCCTTGTATGCAACACCGCTTCGGGTAGTGATACCCTTTAAGTCTTCTCTAGGGTTAGTAACTGTGTTACCAGGGAGTGTCCCTGACCCTGAAGTAGAAGCGGTATTGGCAGTTACAAACTTAGCCAACATATCAGTCAGATTTGCCATTTGATTATTCAATTTGTTTGTTTCGACTTGCATGCTTTGACCCTGGTTTTGGAGGTTATTTTGCATGTTTCTCATGATAGCATCATTAGCCTTGACGTAATTGTCAAAATCGTTCTTTGTGAACCCACCCCCACTAATATGTGTGTCTGAGGAATGGGGGCTTGATAAGCTGGAGACTGATTAACCTGGGGTCTATGAAGTTGATTCTGACTGAAAATTGGGAATGGTTAAAATTTCACCTCTGTTTTGTTGAAATTGCTCTCCCCGGGTTTGGTTAAAGTTATTCCCCCGATGAAATGTTAGCATTATTAGCTTGAGAGTTCTGAACGGGTGGAAAAACCTTGAGGGTCTAATATGATTTGCCAACAATTTAAGGTCGAAATTGGAGCTTACTTGGTTGTAATTTAGCTGCAGCGGCTTGTGACACATACTCAGAACTGTTGTCCGATAAACGTTTGCCATGAGTGGTCAGGACAGTTTTGGGGGAGAATGGGCACCACCGCAAGTAAACACAACTTAGCTCAACTGCTTGAAGGTGCGGAGTGGAGCTGTGAGCAGAAGCTTGGTTCTTCTTGGTCTAGAGCAATGTGGACAATATCCTTAAGTTCAGCAACATCAGATGAAACAGCTTGGGTGGGAAGAGGTTTGTACTTACCTTGGAAACAACTTGCCTTAGCTCGTGTTTGACGAACCTTGGACTTGGTCTCGTGATTTTTAAACATTCGCGTGGCATTTTTGTCAAAAAGTTTCCACCTGCTGCGGAGTGAGTTCAATGAATCTTGATCATTAATGTTCAAAAGCATTATAGAATGTATCATGTTGATGCAATTCTGAGATATGGTTGTGGACATGCCCTAAGTGATCATTGAAACGATCCCAAGCCTCATAAAACGATTCATCGAACCTCTGCTGAAATCTGGTGATCTCATTGCGAAGATTCGTCGTCTTAGAAGGAGGGAAGAACTGATTGATGAATTTGGATACAAGATCGTCCCAAGTTTGAATGGATCGAGGGGGTTCATTTTTCTAGCCATATCGGGCTGCTCCCTCGATAGGAGATGGAAAAGCATAGGTTAATGTAGCAATTGGAACATTGGGGACCCTATTGTGGAGGTGATCTTGTTGAAGTAAACGGATATGAGCATGCGGGTCTTCTTTGTCATGACCGAAGAATGTTTGTTCTGGACAGATTGTTAACCGGTGCCTCAGCTCGAAAAAAAAAAAAAAACAAAAACTTGTTTGCCCACAATTTCAGGATAAGGATTGCGTCCTAGTACCCTCGGTGGGTGCTTGGAGCAAATTGAGCCATGTTCGAGTGTCTGCATTGCTCTACGGGAGGGATCTTCCTGAATGGGGTATTTCTATACGAAGAGGTTCAGATATAACAATGGTGGTTCTTCTGGTGGAGGAGGATGCTGCTCACGGGACTGAGATCCGAGTGCGCATGCAAAAAATGGCAAATAAAGAAAGTGTTACACTAATTTTTTTTGATTTTTGGATTTAAAAATTATTCACAATCTTTTTAAACGGACAAGAGATAGACAACATAACCAAATAATCGATTTACTTCACGGTAGCTCTCAGAATGAAAAACGACACAGGTGAGCGGAGTGAGTGGAATAGGCGAAGCTTATTTCTCCTTTTGGGTCGTAGTTCTAGGAACAACCCTCCCTTATACCACCTTTTATAGTTTGTCAATCAGAATGAGGTGAGCCGCTATATCGTAAGTGGACACAGAAGGCAAAGTTTTAATCTTTGTTCGATTGGGAACTCAGTAGTTCAACGGACTTATTATGATAATACCTCAGTGGAGAATATTATATTTTGGTATTTTACCAATTAGTGAATTTTAATTTTTATGGACAATTTTTTTTATATTTTTGATTTTTTTGGTTTTTTTTTTTTTTTTATTTTATTTTATTTTATTTTTATATGATATGTACTAATAAAAAGAAAAGAAAAATATTTTTGTGTTTTTTTATATGATATATTAACAATAAGACAAGTTCAGATCAAAGGTTGGATAACAATCGTAGCAAATGCCTCCCCGGCAACGGCGCCAAAAATTGATTCGTCGGTCGGTATACACTTATATAGCAACCCTAATCCAGATCCTAACCGAATGCCCTGACCAAGGCAAAAGGTTCAATTCCACCAAAAGGATAATACACAAGATAGATCAATGTAAAAAGATTCCGGAAGAGATATTCCCGGGTCGTATGTCCCAACGAGGCTGCATGAAGTAATCCTGGTTTGATGAGAGATGAATGATGGAGGAAATATTTAGATATGATGGAAAATGATATAATTTACAATGAAATTAATTGAAGAAAACCTAATTTAATCTACGGGAGAACAGGCAATGAAATGAGGATCTTAAAAAACTACGGGAATCAGAAATAGTTATAGGGAAGTCCTAAAATTAAATCTATACTAAAATACGGGGAACAGAATCAGGTATTGGGAAAAACCATAAATTACTAAAATTTTCAGAAAAATAAATGCTAAATTTAAATTAAAAATCAAAATTAAATTCTAATTAAGTTAATTTGAAAAATAAAAAAAACTAGAATTAAAACGGAGGTCGTTTGAACGTAAAACGAAAAGAAACGGTAAAACGCACCGGGTAAAACGGGTCTAAGACTGAATTTTATAAAAATATAAACCCTATAAATAAATGTTATTATTTTCCTAGGACACTAAATGACAAGAAAAGTTTATCATAAAAATGAAAATATTTTTTTATTAATTTTCTGATTTTTTATGAATTTATAAAGATTAATAACTAATTAAAACTAAGAAAATAGAAAAAGACAAAAAATAAAAGTTATAAAAATTCTGAAAAAATAAAACTAAATAAAGAAAAAGTTTAACAATTCTAAAAATATAAAAATGCCCAAAGTTAACTGAATAATTAAAAAGTAATTAAACTACATTAATTTTAAACCTAATTTAATTAATTAAATTAAATAACTAACAAAAAGTTTAACTATAGGGACTAACAGTGAAAGACTGCAAAGGATAACGGGGCAATAGGTAGTTATACCACAGGGACTAAACAATACAAACTACAAAATAGAAAATTACACAATTAGTCCCTGCACACCACCGATTACAAGCTTAGTCAATGTGACTTATTATCAAAAGCTATAAAAGCAACTGTTAAAGGGCTTAAGGGGAAAATTTCATAATAAGCACTTAGTTAAATCTCACTAAATAAGCCAGAAATTTAAGCTTTTGGTCACAGCAGGCTTATATGGCTTATGGGCTTATTTTTCTTTCTTTTGGGGATTTAAGCTAACTAGATAAGCTATAACTTATTGGGAGCAGATAAATAGGAGAGGGGAGTCCTAAAATTAAACTATGGCTTCCTAATAAGCCCTAAAATAAGCTGGAATCAATAAGCTAATCTAAACAGTTTATTATAAAAACAGAAAAATACCTACTTTGAGCCTAATTTAAGCTAATCTAATAAGCAATCTAAATTAAATAAGCTGCTAAACCTACTAGAACTACCTACAAGCTATAAGGAAAAACACTAAGAACCTAGGGCTTAGTTTTCAATAAGCAGAAAAAATTGAGCTAAAGCCTGGTGCTCAGCACCAGGGATGCAAGTGCCAGTGTGATAGGGGCTTATTTTGCCTTGTTGAAATAAGCTTATAAACGCTTTTTAGTCAATAAACCAAAACACAAAACAGATTAACAATGGAGGCAAATGAGCTTATTTTCAAAGTTTGAGCCATTAGGGTTAAGAAAAAGTTGCTGATTTTGTGGCTTGAAATTAGGGGTTCACAAAGAAATGACATTTAGGTACTTTGACTTTCACTTGGTGAGATTAAAAGACAGAACAAGGTGTTGGTTAAAGTGGCTAGAAACAACAATAACAAGCACAAAAACAATGTGCTTAAGCTGATAAGAGCTGACCCTTAAGCTTAATTTGGCTTATTGAAAATTTGACAGAATACAAAAGGGCCTCAAAAACTTATTTTAACACTAAAAGTTGTGATTTGAATGGTCTAATAAACCCCACACACTCAGCCAAAGTTGGCTGAGTGTTTGTGACCCATACCAAACCAAATTTGACCCATTTTAAGACTAAACCAAACACTCCCTTAATATATAAATTTGGCTTCTTTTTAGCTTTTTAAAAGAAATAAAGGGGTAAAACAAGCTTATAAGCTGAGCTTAACAACTTTTACACGTTTTTTATATAAGTTTAAACAGATTCAAAGTCTTAAATAAGACTTTGCACTTTTGACAATAGCAATTTCACAAAAAAAACTCTTAACTTGTATTAAAGCTGGAAATATTACAACATAAACTTAAAATAAACTGAGTACAACAATTTTAAAGCAAACTTTAATTAAAATTAAACTAAGAAAAGTAAAAACAGGGATTATGCTACTCGGCTTGTTCTCTTCTCTTTTATAGAGGTCCAAAGGCATTCTTTTGTCTTGGGTTGTGTTTGCTGTGTGTGTACAATACTTCCCAAGCAATCCTAGCCTTCCATTGGCCTTACAACATTCTCAGCCATCGATGGGGTGCGGGTTTTTGTGTATTATCAACTGGGAAGGTTATAGGGGTAATGGGGAGGTGGGAAATGAGCTGGGAGATGTACTAGGGGTGGTGGTTTGGCCTAGAAACCATGGGAGAGGCTGGTATTGTTTTGGCGCCAAGGGGTATCGAGTACCCTGTTGGTTGCAGGTTTAAATGGGATGTTTGGGGAAGAGGCAAAACTAGCCCTTCAACTTTCATCCCTTTTTCATTTTATTATAAGCCGAAAAACAGTTATAAACTAGTTTGGAAAGTGACAGATTTGGCCCCTGCGTTTTATAACAAAAGAGTTAAAAGGGGTTTTGGGTAATTGCAATAATGGTCCCTCTAGTTTATAACAGCAGATTTATAAAAGGATTTGAACAATTACAAAAACAGTCCTTGGCTTTTAAAATTGTAAAAGAAATGCCAATTGGCAGTTTCAGTCCCTGGACTCTTTTTAGCTCTTTTTCTTTATAAAATACTTTTGAAAATAACACAACAAGTCCCTATGGTTTTGTAAAAAGGTTATTGGGCTTGGGTTTTGTGTATTGGGCCCAATTGGTTTTATTTGGGCCCAATAAGGTTTGTGGGCTTGTATTGGGCCCAATTGAGTGTGTCTGGGCCCAATAAGGTACAGGTTTGGTTATTGGGCTTTTTCAAGCCCAATAAGGTTATGAAGTGGGTTTTGTGTGTACAATGGCTGAGATTGGCTGTAACTGGGCTAGGATTGGGCCTTCAAAGTCTTCACAGTTATACTATTGGGCTTTCCCGGCCCATCAGATGGGTTAAGATTGCATCCAATAGTATTCTTCAGTTCCGGCTCCGGTTTGACTGCTGATTCTTCAGTATTGACTCTGACTTTGGCATTTTTGGACTTTGGCCTTGATTCTGCACAGTCTTTTCCATTCCATGCTCAGTTTTGTCATTTTGGCTTGGTTTTCTGTCTTTTTGATGATATCCACTTCCTGCACAATACAAATGCAAAACAAACATATATTTGGCAGTTTTTGTCTGTTTTTGGTCATTTAAGCTCGTTTTTAGAGGTAAAAGATATGTGTAATTAAGCACTTATCAATCATCACAAGTGTGACAAAGCAACAACACTAGGGGAAGCAATCTAGGGTGTAATAACATGATTAAATAAACAAAATCTTTTATATATGTTATCACCAGTAGTTTAGATTATATTTAGTTTAATAGCTAAAACCAACCAACCTCTCAAACTATAGATTTAATTGCTTTCTATAAATTATTAAAACGCAAAAATAATCTTCTCTCAACCCTTAGAATTCTGCTAGATCGTGATCAAGCCTTCCTAACCTATTCCCCGAGTAACGATAATAATCCCTCGGTCTTGCATAATACTACTACTATCAACGATTAGGTGCTCTGCGTAGGGAGTTGTAAAACTTCGTGTAGAAGTCCTACGACGATCGCATCAAGTTTTTGGCACCGCTGCCAGGGAATAGCGTGGGTTTCGGATTCTATCTAGCTTAGGTCTACTCACAAGATTCCTATCAAGTAAGATTTAATTTATTGTCAATTAGCTTTCTCGTAATCTATCTTTTCTTTATTCCCTTTGTTTATAAAACCCTCTCTTTCGTTGACCATCGTGGGAGACGAAAATTCAAACCAACCCCGTACCTTAGGAGATTACTCCTGACCTAGCCACAAGGGCTATCGAAATGCCATTGAGCTTCCCGAAGGAGCCAAAGTATCCCTCTTGCGATCCGACACCATCCGGTTGGTGCAAAACGGATGTGCATTCAACGGACTTATGTCCGAAGACCCAATCCAACATCTTAAGGACTTTATCAAAATTGTAGATTCCATTGACCTTAATTGTGCTATAAGAAATACCACTCGTTTGCGTCTATTCTGCTTTACTCTTTGTGACCAAGCTATCACTTGGCTTGATCGTCTACCCGCGAGATCCATCTCGACTCGGGATGATCTCACCACTCGTTTCCTCCCACAGTTTTTCCCACCAGAAAGAACTGCTAAACTTCAAAATGATATCTTGATGCGTGAATCATTTCAAGGACTTACTTCGAAAAGTCCCTCATCAATGTTCTGAAATAATGGATTCGAAGTTTAAATCTTTTTGATCATGTCAACTACACCACCCAGATGGACATTGACGATGTAGCAGGCGGGAAGGGTAAACACATTTGTAGATATGGATACAGAATTGGTGGAAGGTAGTGAAGTAAGAGCTGAAGCAGAGATAGCACAAGAGAGCAGTTCAAAGAGAGCAGGCACTGAGCTGGAACAAGAAAGTATTAAGAAGCAAAAGGTGGATGAGGATAAAGAAACAGCAGAGCTTCAAAGACTAATAGAAGTTGTTCCTGATAAAGAGGAAGTAGCAATTGATGCTATTCCTTTGGCAACTAAGCCTCCAAGCATTGTTGACTACAAGATCCATAAAGAAGGGAAGAAAACCTATTACCAGATAATCAGGGCTGATGGAAGTTCAAAGATGTACTTAGTCTTCAGTCATATGCTCAAAAGCTTTGACAGGGAAGATTTGGAAACCCTATGGAAATTGGTAAAAGCTAAGCATGGGTCAACAAGGCCAGAGGAGGGCTATGAGAGAGTGCTATAGGGTGATCTAAAGACAATGTTTGATCCACATGTTGAAGATCAAGTATGGAGGAATCAACAGGATTATAGAGTATTGGATTGGAAGCTATATGATTCATGTGGAGTACATTCATTGAGGAAGCAAAATGTGCACATTCATATGCTGGTAGAAAAGAGATATCCCCTTACATATGCTACAATCACAGATATGCTAAATAGGAAGCTGCAAGCTGATCATTGGAATGAAATGTGTTATCAGCTTCTTAAGCTCATCACAAAACAACTCAAGAATCAATGAAGTGTTTGGAAGCATCCTCCTGGTGATTAATGAAGCTTTCAATGAAGAAACTTGAGATTTTGAAGAAGAATATCAAGTTTAGGGGAGGATTGTTGGGATTAAAAGACTTCTTGATGATCTTGGAGTTACTGCTGCTAAGGTTTGTGTTACTGCTGCTAAGTAAAACTAGTGATGTGCATTAACTCTAATGAAAAATATGCTATGTAGTTATTACTGCTAGTTTATAGTTACTACTGGTAGTGTAACTTAGTATTGCTAGTGTATATTAGTACTGGTAGTTACTACTGCTAGTATATATTAGTACTGCTAGAGTAAAGTTAGTACTGCTGGTGAAGATTGAAGAAAATATTCTAAGTAGTTACTACTGCTTGTACACAGTTAATGTTGCTGGTGTATAAGTTACTACTACTTGTTAAGAGTTAATGCTGCTGGTACAAAGTTACAACTGCTAAAAGATTACAACTGCTGAAAGATAAAGATTGCTTGAAGATCAAGATTACTTATGGGATAAGGATTGTTATTTATAGAATAGATCTTTGAGAATAATCTATGTTTTTGTAATATATTGTAAATCGACTAGGACTCCTTGGTGTATAAAAGGAGGTCCTGGGGCATAGAGTATACAATCATAATCTAGAAATATTTTGTTTATGTACCTTAGTCGTATAATTTATAGTTTCAAGGTTTTGTAACCCTAATACTATGAGAGTATTCGTATTATTTGTAATAATAATATTGGAGCTTTTATTGTTGAAATTATATTGTTTTGTGTTACTGAAGAATTCTTCTTATATTAAAGATTAGATTCTGCATAATCTTTAGTATTATCAAACAAAGTTTTTTAAACTAAGTTGTGTTAGATTTATCTAGCATAACTAAACTTTAAACAAGCTTAAGGAATTCGATCATTAGAAGTTAACTGGGATCAACAAGTGGTATCAGAGCTTGTTGCTTTGAGAAACTTTGAAGAAGACATGGATCAAGACTCATCACATATGGTGGCTGCATCAAAAGTACCTATGCTTAAACCAAGTGAGTATGAGCTTTGGAGGGATGAGGATGGTAACAGTAAATTCAGTGATTGATATATTCTCTATGGAAGTATAGAGAATGGTAATGCATCTCCAATAACAAAAGTTGTTGAAGGTGTTGAGACTACAATTGCTCCTACAACTATTGAAGAAAAGGCACAAAGGAGGTTAGAGTTGAAGGCAAGAAGCACTTTATTGATGGGCATCCCTAATGAACATCAAAGTTTAACTCCATCATAGATGCCAATTCATTGCTGCAGGCTGTTGAGAAGAGGTTTGGAGGGAATGCTGCTACTAAAAACACTTAGAGGAATCTTCTAAAGCAGCAGTATGAAAATTTTTGAAAAGCTTATGAGTCAGTTGGAGCTTTTGTGAGAAATGATTTCATAAGAAGATGTGAACCAGAAGCTATTAAGGAGCTTTTCATCTGAGTGGAACACACATGCTGTTGTGTGGAGAAATAAAGCTGAGTTAGAAACAATGAGCATGGATGACCTCTATAACAACCTAAGGTGTATGAACTAGAAGTCAAAGGGATGTCTAGCTCAAGTTTAAGCACACAAAACATGGCTTTTATGTCCTCATCAAATAACAACTCTGGAAGCAGTAATAAAGTAGTTAATACTGCTCAAACAGTTAATACAGCTTATGGAGTTTCTACTGCCAGTACTCAAGTTAATACTACTAACTCTTCAAATGTTGATAACTTGAGTAATGCTGCTATTTTTGCATTCTTGGCTAGTCAACCAAATAGTCCTCAACTTGTTACTGAGGACTTACAACAAATTCATCCAGATGACATTGAAAAGATGGATTTAAGATGGAAAATGGCCATGTTGACTACGAGGGCTAGAAGATTCTTGAAGAATACTGGAAGGAGGCTTACAGTCAATAGCAATGAGAATATTGGCTTTGACAAGTCCAAAGTGGAGTGCTACAACTGCCACAAGAATGGACATTTTGCTAGGGAATGTAGAGCTCCAAGGAATCAAGACTACGAGAACAAAGAAAGTACTAGAAGGAATATACCTGTGGAAACTTCCACTTCCACAGCTTTAGTGTCATGTGATGGTCTTGGTGGGTATGAATGGAGTGATCAGGTAGAGGAAGGACCTAATTATGCACTCATGGCTTACTCATCTTTAAGTTCTGACTCAGAGGTATCTAACAATTCAAATTGTTCAAAATCTTGTTTAAAAATTATTAAAATTCTTAAATCTCAATATGATCAACTACAAAAATATTTTAAGAAATCTTAGTTAATGGTTCTAGCTTACAAGACAGGATTAGAGTCAGTAGAAGAGAAACTTGAAGTTTATAAGGAAAATGAGTATATTTATTCACAAGATATAAAGGTCCTAAAATTTGAAATTGAATGTAAAGATATAGCTATCAGAGAGCTCAGGAAGAAGCTAGAAATAACTCAAAAAGAAAAAGATAACATTCAATTTAATGAAGATAAATTTTCAAATGCATCTAAAAGTTTAAACAAGCTCATAGAGTGTCAGATTGTTGATAACTGCAAGAAAGGCTTAGGATATAATGCGGTTCCACCTCCCTACACAGGAAACTTCATGCCTCCAACACCTGACTTGTTTTTTACTGGTTTAGATGAGTTTGTTAATAAGCTTGTAGTTGAAAACAGAAAGTCTGATGAAGAAGTGTCTAAGGTAGTTAGGAAGTCTAATGATTCTCCAATTATTGAAGATTGGGTGTCAGATAGTGAGGAAGAAGATGTGTCTCAAACTAAAACTGAGAAGAAAATAGTTAAGACTAGTATTGCTAAGATAGAATTTGTCAAACCTAAGCAACAAAAGAAAACTGCTAGGAAAACTATTAAACAAATTGAGAAACATAGGCAAAATAGTCATAGCCCAAGAGGCAATCAAAGAAATTAGAACAATATGATGTCTCAAAAACTAGGAAGCAATTTTGAGATGTTTAACAAGGTCTATTATGTTTGTGGAAGCTTTGATCATTTGTAAGTTGATTGCAATTACCATCAAAAACAGCTTCAAAATCAAAGGATGGTAAAACCTGTTTGGAACAATGCTTAAAGGGTGAATCATCAAAATTTTGCTAGAAAAACTCACCCCTGTGCTAAAAAGAACATTGTTCCAAGAGCAGTACTAATGAAGTCTGGCTTAGTATCTATTAATACTGCTAGACAAAATATTTCAAAAACAGCAGTATTAGTTAATACTGCTAGACAAGTTTATACTGCTCACTCAAAAACAACAGTAAATGCTGGTATACCAATGTCATATCTTTCTAAAATAGCACATTCAACTGTTAAGAGACCCATTCATAAGAATACAACATTTAAAAATAGTAATTTTAATCAAACGGTTAAGGATAAAAATGTTAATGCTGCTAAGCCAAAAGCAATAGTTAATGCTGCTAGGCCAAAAGCAGTAGTTAACGCTGTTAAGGGAAATAATGTTAATGATGTTATGGCCTTATCTTGTTGGATTTGGAAACCAAAGACTAAAGTTTTAGACAATGTTTCTAAACATAATAGTGCATCAATCGCCCTAAAGAAGTTTGATTATATTGATGCACAAGGCAGATCCAAGTCAGTGATGGCTTGGGTCCCTAAAAGAAACTAATTTTCTTATCCAATATGCAAGGCAATCCACAAATGGATTTACATGATAAAGGAGTGATTGATAGTGGATGCACAAGGCACATGACAGAGAACATGTCCTATCTTACAGACTATGAAGAAATAGA
>BQNB010067239.1:14027-34269 GCA_026074375.1 Tanacetum coccineum | reverse complement strand
TTAGATGCTATATATTCCATCTTTGCCGTTCAAAAAAAAATTGTACATTAGATGTTCAAGGATGAGTCGATATGATATCGTTCTACATTAGATGTTCAACGGATTAGTCAAGATGGTATCGTTATACATTAGATGCTATCATTGTACATTAGATGTTCAACGGATGAGTCGATATGTTATCATTGTACATTAGATGTTTAACGGATGAGTCAAGATGGTATCGTTATACATTAGATGCTATCGTTGTACATTAGATCTTCAACGGATGAGTCGATATGTTATCGATGTACATTAGATGTTCAACGAATGAGTCAAGATGGTATCGTTATGAGTCGATATGTTATCGTTGTACATTAGATGTTCAATGGATGAGTCAAGATGGTATCGTTATACATTGGATGCTATCGTTGTATATTAGATGTTCAACGGATGAGTTGATATGTTATCGTTGTACATTAGATGTTCAACGGATGAGTCAAGATGGTATCGTTATACATTAGATACTATCGTTGTATATTAGATGTTCAACGGATGAGTCGATATGTTATCGTTGTATATTAGATGAACAATGGATGAGTCAAGATGGTATCAATATACATTAGATTCTATCGTTGTACATTAGATGTTCAACGGATGAGTCAAGATGGTATCGTTATGAGTCGATATGTTATCATTGTACATTAGATGTTCAATGGATGAGTCAAGATGGTATCGTTATACATTAGATGGTATCGTTGTACATTAAATGTTCAACGGATGAGTCGATATGTTATCATTGTACATTAGATGTTCAACGGATGAGTCAAGATGGTATTGTTATGAGTCGATATATTATCGTTGTACATTAGATGTTCAACGGATGAGTCGATATGTTATCGTCATATATTAGATGTTCAACGGATGAGTCAAGGTGATATCATTATACATTAGATGCTATCGTTGTACATTAGATGTTCAACGGATGAGTCGATATGGTATCGTTGTACATTAAATATTCAACGGATGAGTCAAGATGGTATCGTTATTGTTAGCCTTAATTATATTAAGTCAAACAAGAATGTTATCGGTCTTAGAAAGTCAAACTAGGTCTTGTATTGTAATAGGCTAGTCAGGTTCAACGGGCTTGGATTGTAATCTAATATTGTCCGTGTTTCGGGCTCAAAGCCCAAGTTAAACCAAGCCCGGCCCATTTAGAAAGCCTAAGTGCCAGGCTAGTATAAATACCCCTTCACCACACTTGGTGAAGGGTGTTGGTTACATTTTTCATTTCATTTGTAATCCTCCCACTCTCTCTAATCTAACTTTCTTTCCTTGTTTCTCTCTCTAAGATTTCTTCTCATTTTCTAGCATCTTGGTATAATTATTGTTGTGTAATGGATTAAAATAGCGGGATAACAGTCTTTGCTCCTCCTTTTGTCATCCTCTGACCATTTCCTCATCTCCATTCCCTTATTGTACTCGAACATATGAAAGTCTTTAACCATGTGATCCAACTTTTCCATGACTCTTGTCAACGTCCCATCACTAAACTTGTGTATCTCATTCAGCCACATCAACTTTCTCTGATCATTTCTGTCTCTGTAGATAACGGCTCTTGGCTTAGGGACAATCGTATAATCTTCTTTGAAGTAATAGTCGGTTGCATCCTAATTTCCCAGGTTTCTTATCCACATGTTGACTGCCGTGTGAAGACTGGTCTTGTCTGTCTTGGGCAGATGGTTGAGCTTTTCTTGAATATTGAGTAAGAACAGATCTTCAAAATCATTTGGATGAAGATTTCTAAAATCCTTTTCCGAGAGCGTAGAATTATTTCTCTTAGGTAGTTGTATCCGTATTTTTTGAATACCTTGACACTGATCACACTGAGAATTCGCATCTGCAATCTGACTGCTTCACGATTAGAGGACTCACTGTGTTTGTTGATATAGAATTCCTTCCTCCTAAACCACTAGTGAGTGATGTCATAGACTGCACTGATGGAGTGATGCCATAGGCCGCACTGATGTCATAATCGCGTTCACTTTCAACCCACAAAGATGGAACTAATTCTTCAAGTCCAAAGTCTAGGTAACGAGCAGCTTTGAGCTTGGATATGGATAAGGCAATTTTTCGCTCTTTGTCACCTGTCAGAAGATAATCCAGATCCCTATTGAAGAAGAATTATGGTTGAATAGTTACCTGTCCTGGTGGTCCTCTTAAGGGAAGTGGTTCATATATATTTTGCAAAATTTGATGACCCTCAAGATTAACCAAATCAACCTTATTCGTCAGAAGCTTATGGCATTCATCCATCTGAAATTGAAGAAAGACGTTGTTCTTATGAAAGGCTTTAACAATGTTGAAGCTATACCTTCTAAATCAGCTTTGCAGAGCTTCTTCTTTCCTGTTTGTCTGCAGAACCATTTGATGAATGACCCAATATCATATGACTTCCTTTGAAGCTTGTTCTCCTCAGGAACTTGATACGTTGTGGCGTATGTATTTGCCTAGTTATTCTCTAGTTCTGAGAAATCATTCGGGTTGGGGTGGGGGGGGGGTGGGGTGGAAAAAAAAAAAAAAAAAAAAAAAAAAAAAAAAAAAAAAAAAAAAAAAAGGAAAAAAAAAAAAAAAAAAAAAAAAAAAAAAAAAAAAAAAAAAAAGGGGGGTGAAAAAAAAAAAAAAAAAAAAAAAAAAAAAAAAAATAAAAAAAAAAAAAAAAAAAAAAGAAAAAAAAAAAAAAAAAAAAAAAAAAAAAAGAAAAAAAAAACAAAAAAAAAAAAAAAAAAAAAAAAAAAAAAAAAAAAAAAAAAAAAAAAAAAAAAAAAAAAAAAAAAAAAAAAAAAAAAAAAGGGGGGGGGGGGGGGGTGGGGGGGGAAAAAAAAAAAAAAAAAAAAAAAAAAAAAAAATAAAAAAAAAAAAAAAAAAACCAAAAAAAAAAAAAAAAAAAAAAAAAAAGGGGGGTTGGAAAAAAGGGGGGGGGTGGAAAAAAAAAAAAAAAAAGGGTGTGGGGGGGAAAAAGGGTGAAAAAAAGGGGGGGGGGGGGGGGGGGGGGGGGGTGGGGGGGGGAAAAAAAAAAAGGGGGGGGTGGGGGGGGGGGGGGGGGGGGGGGTGGGGGGGGGAAAAAAAAAATAAAAAAAAAAAAAAAAAAAAAAAAAGGGGGGGGGGGGGGGGGGGGGTGGGGGGGGGGGGGGGAAAAAAAAAAAAAAAAAAAAAAAAAAAAAGGGGGAAAAGAAAAAAAAAAAAAAAAAAAAAAAAAAAAAAAAAAAAAAAAAAAAAAAAAAAAAAAAAAAAAAAAAAAAAAAAAAAAAAAAAAAAAAAAAAGGGGGGGGTGGGAAAAAAAAAAAAAAAAAAAAAAAAAAAAAAAAAAAAGGGGGGGGGAAAAAAATAAAAAAAAAAAAAAAAAAGAAAAAAAAAAACAAAAAAAAAAAAAAAAAAAAAAAAAAAAAAAAAAAAAAAGGGAAAAAAAAAAGGGGGGAAAAAAAAAAAAAAAAAAAAAAAAAAAAAAAGAAAAAAAAAAAAAAAAATGGTCCATTCTGGTTCAGGTGTAGCTGGTCTCTCGCCTTTAGGAATCGGCTTAAACCACGTAGTGGTCGACACCTTAGGAATGTGGGCATTATTGGTGACCTCCAGATCTGAGACATGCCCTTAATCTTGTATTGGAATGTCATCTGAGGATTGTTCAGAATGTTCTGATTCGGTATCAGATCTAGGCATCAAAGAGTAACAACATCTCTATTGTGTCCATGGATCTGCCATCCAGTTGAGGTAAGAGCTGATGTTTATTTGGAAGTAGAGCATCAGCACTCCCGTGGTTTCTTTGAACTTTGTCATCATCTTTCGGAGGAGGTTGAGCTAACCCAGAAAGCGGCAGAATCGGGTCGTCTTCTCTTTGCTTGACCTACCCTTTTTGATCCAGCTGAAGGGCCTTCATCATCATCACGTCTCATCATCGTCACAATCATGCTTCTCTGTATGTCTTTAACCTTGACTGCAACTTTCCTTATCCATGGCACTTCATCTGCTATCAAGAGCTGCCATAAGACATGGTAATAGATGGTAGTTGGCGAGGATTCTGTTTGTAGTCTTTTCTTATTCATGTGTTTTTGAAGAGAGCACTCTTAGATCAATTCTTCAGAGCAACTTTATGTTGACCTGATAGAGTAAGTTGAATCTTGTTTCTCCTCACCTTGTTCCCTTTTGATTCTAATAATCTCTTTCAGACTCTTTTTCAGATTCTTATTTCTTGACAACTGGCCAGGCAAGCACAGAGAATTTGCTCGATTAAATCTGCAGTGGTGTCGATCAAGAATCCTAAGGAGAGCAATCAATCAAGTTTGTTCCTAGATAGTTTTATCAACAACGTAGGATCTTGGGAATTAATAGAAGCAACACATCAGCAGAGTGATCAGTCTTCTTTACTTCAGACATCTCTTGCTCCAATCTTGCTACTCTTAGCTGAAGGGCGATGAATGGGGTGATCTCTGGGAGAGATGTGGTTATTGTTGTAGCTTCCGTGTTGATTGGTGGAGGTGTGACCAATGAAGAAGGTTTAGGAGATAAGAAATCAGTGATGGGAGCGATCACTGGAGGAGTTGACGTGATGGCCTGATGACTTGGATCAGGTATGGTGGAATCAGACTCATCTACAACTTTAGATTTCTCTGATCATCTTCCGATGGTTTGTCATTAAAGAAAAATTGATCCCCAAAGTTATCAGTGTCCTTTGAGATTTTCTTTCATGGAAGACATAGAAGCATATGACTTTCTGGATTATCTTCGATGACACGGTTTTCTCTGTTATGAGCTTCAGGTTTTCATGAACCTTTGGGTAGGCTGTAGCGAGGAATTCATCATCCATGTGCTCAGGGTTTGGTCCAACAAGAGACACATGTACTTTTCCAGAGTCTGATCTAGTCTGGTCTTCTTGCATGGGCTTAGGGTCTGGTCCAGCCAGAGCCTCATTTGCCTTTTCATGTCTGATCCCAGCCTGGTCCTTGTGTAACAAATAGGTATGCATACTCCTGATGTATTGTAGAAGATATCACTTCACCTGGATCTTTGGTCACCTTTAGGATTAGCACGCTTCTGTTTCACTTTCCGTTCGTTCTGAATCAGATGTTGATGAAGATTCATGGATCACTTTCTCTGATGTATCCTCTTCAGGTTGAGAAGAGGGTCCAGTTGTCAAATCATGAGGAGCTTGATCACGCCTAACAAGGATAAATAGATCCTAGTTTTCTTTTTCTGAAAGAAAAAAAAGAAGTATTGAAGTAGAAGATGTATTGAAAGTGTGTGTGAAGTATGAAATAAAAATGAGGTATTTATAGGATTTTTTAAGGGGTAAAATTGTGATTTTGGGGGTATTTTTTTAATATCCGCTCCCCCTAACGGATAGATTTAAAAAAAATAAATAAATAATTAAGTTTGGCGTGGGCTGTTAGCCACGGCGCGAGAAGGCTTGGCTCGAGCCACGGAGTGGTGCGCCGTCGGCCTTTCTCGCGCCAAGGCTTGGCGCCAACCTTCTTCTTGAGGAACAGATTCTTGTTGAGCTTCATCATCTTCATCAACAAGTTGGAAAGTAGGCTTTCCTTTTCTAACTTTCTGTGGAAGCTTATGCTTGGAAGGTTTCTTAGTCGGAGTAGGAGCTGGCTTGGATGGTTTGACTGGAGTAGTGGTTGTGGGCTTTTTGGGTGGAGTACGCTTTGTTGCAGGTTGCTCGCTTGCACTTTCTTGTGGTGTTTTCTTTGTATTCATAGCAACCATTTCCAGATATTTAGGATAATACGAAGATTGTTGAATGGCTTCAGTTATCAAGGGATCGGGAATTGCCATTCCAAAAACTTCAACAGTCTCACCTTTTGGGACAAACTTGAGATTTCCTAATATAAAATCATCTCCAGTATGATGAACAGCAGAATCAGGACGTCGATGGATATTGTTATTGCTTGCCAAGTAGTAAATTATCACCTTTGAAAACCGTCCATAAGGAATGAGGAGAGGAGTTACTTTCTTCTTTGGGTCCTTCAGACTGGCTTTGTGACTCGCCTTGTGTGAGAAAAATGTCTGGATCCCTTGAGTAAACTCTTCCCATAACAGCTCTGCATGATCAACATTAGTTTGAGTGATGATTCCCCACAGCATTTGCAGAACTGGGTGTCTGGGTTTGTCACTGCCAGATGTCTTTCCTGTCAAGCACTGGTTGATTAAGGTTAGAATTGCTCTCCATGGTTGATACACATAATTCACCCGTATATTGGAGACAATTTCTACAGGTTCAGGATACCCCAGCTCATTAACAAAATCAATCACAGTGTTACCAGACGGAGGTAACTCAAACGGTTGAGCTGGGATGACAGGAGTAATTGCTAATGCCTTTCTGAGAAGATCAGCACTTAGATCGAACCATTGTTCATCAACTTGACAACTATAAACCCCAGTCTTCTCGTTATATTTCATTGTGTTCCAGAACTGTTGCAGGTAGATAGCAGGAACATTTGCTGAGGCAGTGAATGCTTGGAAGAAGTTGGTATTACTCAGGATGTCCACTGATATCTGAAAGATGGGGTTCTTTTGAATCTTTTGTGCATTGAAAAGAAGGTTGCTTTTCCCGATTGTTAACCACTAAGAGCGAGGTACAATCTGCTCATCTGTTCTTGTCGGTGGTTGATTGGGAACATTTTGTTCTGCCATTGTATTCTGCAAAGGAGTATTAACAAAGAAGACAAACATTGCAGAGAAACGATGTTAGAGAGAACGTTAGCATTGATAAAAGTCATGTAACTGCACGATTGATTAACAACAGTGGTAACTCTGGATTGATGAAAATCTACACATGATCGCACAGGATGCAGAATTATCCAACAGGATCAATTACTTGTTAACTAAGCCCGGATGGGAGTTTAGAAAAGCAATTGGGTCATTCGAATGGGCCTTGATAGATTATTGGGCTCAATGGGCCAAAATATGAAACTTAGCCCAAACCGCCGCCAGGCAGAATGCCAACTCGCCGTTAGGAGAATTGAGCAAACCGCCGCGAAAAGGGGCGGGTTGAATATTTTAATGAATAAAAATATTCGACCAAACCGCCGAGAGACGGCGGTTTACCTGTTGGACTAAAATAATAGAAAAATTATGGCAACTCGCTGTTTTAGACAACCCGCTGTTAGACAACCCGCCATAAGGCAACCCGCTGTTAGGCAACCCGCTGTTAGGCAACCCGCTGTTAGGCAACCCGCTGTTAGGCAACCCGCTGTTAGGCAACCCGCTGTTAGGCAACCCGCTGTTAGGCAACCCGCTGTTAGGCAACCCGCTATGAGTCAACCCGCCGTTAGGCAACTCGCTGTGAATCAACCCGCCGTTTGAACCAGCGGGTTGAGTATTTTATTAAAAATTAATAAAATAACCAACTCGCCACCAAGAAACATACGCAACTCGCCATTCGGACTAGTTTCTTAAAATTAAAACCCCGCACCTCCTTTTTCAACACTAATCACATCCTAAGGCATTCCTAGGCTATAGATATACATTGCTACCATTCTTTTCATCAAACACACATATATCTACTTGTTAAACTACAACCCGCCGTTAAGAATCAAAGGCAACTCATTCACTATTGTTTGAGATAGAAAACCACACATCAAAACTCATTAATATATACCTTATGAACAATTCCCAGCAACTAGATCACACCTTACCAATACATTACATTGGAAATAGAGTCCTCATCTATATATGACGGGACCCGATATAGATATTTGATGCTCTCCACTTTTTAATAGATATTTTCGAATTCGCAATTCCATTATCTACACACATAATGAATGATATAGATTAAGGTTCGATACATACCTTTGCAAGAAACACTGAAAATCGGCGATTTGAGGCTTCCGTTCGTGCGGCGAGGTTGAGTTTGCTCTGTTGCGAAGCAATGGTGTGGGTGATGTTTTATCTTGATTTGTTTTTCGATGGTTTTGCAACCAAATGGCAACTAGTCGACCCTTTTTTATCCTAAGTCGAGATATCTTGGCAGATTGTTAGTCCTATAGGATTCCATCTTCTTTTATTTTTGTTTTAAGTATTTCTAAGGCTTTTCTAAGATTAGGCAATTGGCCAACTTAGTCCCTATTGGTTAATAAGGCTAGGAAACAAAGAGCAAATGCTTTTTAAACCCTAAACATTACAACACTAGATAACTTTGGACCTTTGAGTTAAAATTAATTAACTCCCCTTCAAATATTAACCCATTAGAATACAACAACCATCTTATAATTACACTTTTATAGCAACCAACAGTCTTTTATAACCCCTTAGATTTTTTCACATTCACTCTCCCCCTCAAACAACGACCCGGTTTCTATTGAAAGAGCTGTAGTCGTTGATTGAGATGAAAAGATCAGGCGAACAGCTCCACCATCACCATTGTATTACTATACTCCCATAAAGCATGGATATAAAGTAATCCATGCCCAGACATTAAACCGGGTTGCAATTTGAAGTAATTGCAAGCCTTTTAGTAATTCCAAATGACTTAAAATATTTCCTAAGTATTTTATTATTATTATTATTAATTAATTAATAATAATAATTTTTTTTAACAAAGGATATATGAAGACATTCTGTTTACTCATCCTCTCCTTCTTGAAGACGTCTAGGTGAGTTTTCAGGGGTCAAACCTCTTCACGCCTAGGCGTGGAAGAAGTTAATTTAGAATCCGTTCTCTTGGTATATGCTTTGGTGAGGAATATCTGCAAGCTGATAATTCGTTTCACGATTGTAGAGTTCAAACCACTCTATTTTCCCCACTTGCCCTCCTTTTTACTTGGATGAAATGGTGTCGTATGTCGATGTGTTTAGAGCTGAGAGTGGCTGGATTGTTGGTACAGCAAAGAGCAATAGCTCTTTTGTTATCACAGTTACAGAGGAATTTTTATTGAAGTCAATTTTGTAGTCTTTGAGCTGTGATCGCATCCAAAGGATTTGAGCACAACATCTAGACTCATGGCGCAGATGTATTAGCCTCTGGTAGTTGATATTGTCTGTTGTTTCTTTGCTTCTTAGATGACCAGTAACAATCTATCTCCAAGAAACTAAGCACTTCCCGTCGGTACTTATTCTTTGAATCTTGACATCCCGCATGATCAGCATCTGCATAAGCTGTTAGTGACATAGGCGGTTGGTCTTTCGGTACCAAAGATCCATGTTTATGGTTCCTTGCAAGTACCGAAAACACGTTTGATAGTTCAAAGGTGATTTTTAGTTGCTTAGACTGATAATCTAGCACACATGTGCAAATGGCGAAATACAAGGTCGGGTCTAATGGCTGTAAGGTACATTAAGGGAGCACTTCCTCTGAATCGAGGTTTGGTCAATGGGAATCCCCATGAGGTCCTCGTCCAGTTTAAAGTCGATCCCCCATCGGTGTATCGACAGGTCAGATGATCCATTCCATTTTCTTTAAGGTTTCGAGAGCATTTTTTTTGCTTGGTTAAATAAAGATGCCTCCGGGACTTTGAGAAACTTGTAGTCCTAAGAAAAATGACATTTGTCCCATCATCGACATCTGAAATTTGGAGCTCATCTCTTTTGAAAATATGTTACACGCATTATGATCTGTTGAGGCAAAAATGATGTCATTTACGTATATTTGTACAAGATAGAATGTGTTTGTATGATTTGCGTGTGAGTGAATAACGTTGGATCATCGGCGCCTTGAAGAAAATTGTGGCCACAACAGAAATTTTGAGAGTGTGTCATTTACACGCTCCTTGGTGCCTGCTTAAGCCCATAAAGAGCCTTCTTCAGTACGCATAGACGTGAGTAGGATTTTGCCTTGGTCTTTAAATCCTTCAGGTTGATGACAAAGACTTCTTCTTGAGATCACCATTCCAGAAAAGCAGTTTTGACATCCATCTGATAGGATGATCATATCTTGGTTGCGGCATTGGGCAATGAAGATTCTGATGGCCTTCTATCTTGCAACTGGAGTAAATGATTCTTCAAAATCCAATGCCTTACTACTGTCGATATCCTCCTTTGCAACTAACCGAGCATTGTTTTTTAGTTACATCTCCACATTCTCAAGCTTCACTTTGTAGATCCACTGAGAGTATAACCATAACTTCGTTATGGGCGACGCGGTACTTATTTCCCATACGTCAAGTCGATTCAAATTCATAAATTTATTCTTGCTGGCTTGAAACAGCTGTCTTCTATACGGCATTTTGAAGTTCATTGGGTTCGATTTGGAAGTAAGTGTGGAAACAGCACCACAAAGCATCGGATGCTAACTGTTTTCTGGTAGATACAGGACGAGAGGGATTGCCAATGATGTTATCCAGAGGATGATCTTTGGTCCATCTTTTGAGATGATATGGTGGGTAATTAACTTGGATAGGTTCTGCTGAATTAACATTCCCAGATGATGATTATGCCGAACCTGGATTTCCAGTTACAAGGTTATGTGAAGGATGACGAACATCATGATTGATTGGGATGTCTTCGTGAGTGGGTTCTTTGGTAATTTCTTGATGTTGGACTGGATGATGTATATCGGATGTTGACGATGAAGCACTTGTTGACGGTGCATCTTGAGCAATCATTGTAGACAAAGATGTACCTGGTGGAACAACGTGAGCATTAATTTTAGTAGCAGAAGGTACTGGTTCATTGACTCGAGATTGTTCAAGGTGTTCATCAAACATTGGTTGAAATAACATCTCCAGCTCTTTATCGGTTGGAGCGAGCCCTGATTTGAGTTGTCCAGGGGTCATGATGAAAGGCTCAGGTCCCGAACTCATGCAAACAGGATCCATTGACTGATGCATCTAATCAAATGTGACGTGAATTGTTTCCATTAATCGACGAGTTCTCTTGTTGTAGATTCTATAGCCCTTCCTGCTAGGAGCATACCCAACGAAAATCCTAATGTCAGCTTTGGCTTGAAATTTTCCTAGATTTTCGCTATCATTTGTAGGATAGCACAGAGCACTAAATACTCGAAAGAATGTAAGATCAGGCTTCTTATCATGCACAAGCTCATAAGGGGTTTTGTTATGATGAGTATGAATTAGTGATCGGTTCTGGGTGTAACAAGCAGTGGCTACAGCTTCTGCCTATAGAAACATGGGAGCTTTTGAAAATATCATCATTGTACATGCTGCTTCCACCAGTGTATGATTACGTCTTTCAACAATGCCATTTTGTTGAGGAGTTCTTGGAACAAACTTTTGATGAAATATGCCAACACCTTCATAGTATTCAGATATAACTTGGTTGACGAATTCTGTTCCGTTATCTGTGCGGATGAATCTGACTGTTTTGATTAAGGCAACCTGTATTTGCTTAAGAAAGTTAGTGACAAACTCTAAGAGTTTCATCTTTAACCTCAAGAGCATTTACCCATGTGAATTTGAATAGTCATCCCACGATGTACTAAGATGTATTTCTGCATATCGCACTGTTGTAAATAACTCTGGGACTAACTAGATTGGACACACACAAAAGTAGTCCAATGAATGAAGGGTATGAAGAAACTTCATATTTGAATATGTTCAAGATGTTTTTGGCCCGGTTAGGAGAACTTCTTGCTTTTTCCAAGTTGACAGTGCGAGCCAAAGCTGAGTCCTTTTCAAAACTTCAATTAGGTTAGACCTCTAACCAGATCTTTCGAGCAAGAGTCTTTATCGTGCCGAAGTTTTTTAAATGTGTTTAACCGACGAAGGCCACAACCATGATTTGGATTGGAAGCGTTAGGACAGCATAGCGTATATCGGAGAACGACTTCATCATTGCATCGAAACGATTATCGTGTACAATTGGTGCCACGACTACCTTTAAGGATATCTGTGATACCCTTATATCAAGAAACAAAGACATAGTTATGCTAGTCTGGAAGAGCACACTTCAAGATCACGAATCAACAAAGAGTTAGCCTACAGAGAGAATAAGATTGTTAAATCATCAATGGCTCTCCATATACTGTAGTTATACTTTTGAGAGATACACAACTAGTCTTGATCCAGATAACAAAATATCTCGCCAAGTACCCATAGATAGCATACCTTAAGAAGAGAGTGACATTTCCTCGAAGTCGAGAATATGGCCATCTAGAATGGAAATTGACTTTACCATAAAAATTCATGAGCTTTGAGATTTTACCTACGGTCATTGTTTTGAACAGCCTGAGTCCGATACCAAAGCATGACTCTGTACACCTGCATTGGAAGACAGCGCGGTTTGAGAGTTCTGGATATTCGGTAGTCCTAATTTTGTCGGTCGGGTCCTATTGGTTAGCATGATAGAGTAGAAATTACACAGATAGCTTAGTTAAATGGCACATTTCGGCCTTAAGGCAAAATTTATTCCTGGGGTCTTCATGAGAACCACAATCAGGTTTTCCTAAGGTGAGTTTTTTTCCATGCGGGTCTCCATTGTATAAACAATATCTGCAAATAGTTTTTCCCGTATAGCTTTCCCAATACCGCTTTGGTCTGAGATACAGACTAACTGTTAATACAGACAGTGTCTTGCACTTTTGGTTTATCCTGAGAGAGTCTAGACTTACCCTTTAGATAGATCAGAAGACAGTTGATTTATAAGACAGAGAGGAGAAGGGATGAGCATATCATAGAAATTCAAAATATTTAACAACACACATTCCCATGACTCTGGAGAGTTTACACTTTTGTTACAAGTTTTGCACAAGATTTCAGATTCGGAATTTAATTTACAACCGCTTAGAGCTAAGTTAGAATCAAAACACGATTCACTTTTGTCCACAACTGACTTATTTGTCTAAGGGTACTTTACTCACTTCTTTTCTCCTTCTTAGCAGGCAGGATCCTATTTTTCTTTGTATTGCTTCTAGGCTTTGATCCGCTTGCTTCAGTGGAATCGTTTACTCCTGTAGAGGGAATCACAGGGATATTAGTCTATTGAACTTTCTGGTGCACTTTGTGTTTCTGTGTGTTGCTAGAGGAAGTTCCTGGTTTATCACTGAAATTAACTTGCTTTTTCCTAGTAACAGGGGTAGAGGGAGCCTTGTTATCTCTTTCATTGAAACTTTTTGGGCAAGTGCCCAATAAATATTCTACAATTCCTGACGATAACTTAGTGATTGGCAAGCATAGTAGGTGGAATTTATACAGTGGTTCTAAATACTCTAGCTTCTCTACAATCTCCCTAACCGTTTCTACACCTCCTAAGATGGCCTGATATAGTTTAATGAGCACTCATGTTGTTCTTAAGAGGATGATGGATGGGTTTTAACGTCAATGGGTCATACATGCCTAGGAGCTAATGAACTTTTGGTTTGACATAGTCACTAGTGAAACAAGGTCTTCTTTACTTCGCAATTGAGCTTTTAGACTCTCAATTTCCAAATTTAACATCGTGATGTCTTTTCACATGGTGTGAGAACGCTGTAATTAATTGAGTCATACATTTCTTTTGTAATGGAGAGTGTTTGACTCCGTTTCTGTAGTAGATACTCTGACATATAGCCTCACTATCTTGTTGTGAGTTTTAGAATCTAGAGAAGAGCAGTGATAAAAAACATTGTGATCTAAAAAGATAAAGTGAACATCTGATGCAAGTTAATAAAGGCGACACAAGATCTATCTAGGTCATTCAAATTAGAGAGAACTAGGATCTTTCAGAGTGGTTAATCATGTATATCTGATGTTTTCTTGAATTGATGTCGAGGATTTTGATCTTAAAGATTGAGTTTAAAAAATCAGGAGCTTCCTGCACTGTGTGTGATATGTGATTATCAAAACTTTCTTGAAGATGTTGATACTTTAATTGCAAATTTAGGCATTCCCCTTCAAGTTTTGAAATATGTTTTGACTCATCATGAACTTTAGACATGACAGCTTCAAGATCCAGACAACATGATTTTTTTTTCCAACATGCCCTACAGCAGTTGAGTCGAACAACAATTAAACCCCCATCAAATTAGGATCTCATTTTCAATGAGAAGGTTTTTCTTCTCAATTTTAGGATCATCACCTTCTTCTTGAGGAAGCATGAATTCTGTTGAGCTTCATCATGCTTCGTCAATAAGTTGGAAAGAAGGCTTCCCTTTCTAATTTTCTAGGATCGCTTATTGCTTTGGAAGGCTTCTTTTTCGGAGGCAGGAGGCTGGCTTGGAATTGTTTGACTGATGTAGTGGTTGTGGGCCTTTTTGGGTGGAGCATGCTTTGTTGCAGGTTGCACGCTTGCACTTTCTTGAGGGGTTTTCTTTGTATTCTCAGCAACCATTTCCAGATACTTGGGATAATACGAGGATTGTTGAATGGCTTCAGTAATCAGGGGATCGGGAATTGCCATTCCAAACACTTCAACAGTCTCACCTTTTGGGACAAACTTAAGATTTCCTAATATAAAATCATCTCCAGTATGATGAACAGCAGAATCAGGACGTCGATGGATGTTGTTATTGCTTGCCAAGTAGTAGATTATCACCTTGGAAAACCGTCCATAAGGAATGAGGAGAGGAGTTACTTTCTTCTTTGGGTTCTTCAGACTGGCTTTGTGACTTGCTTTGTGTGAGAAAAATGTCTGGATCCCTTGAGTAAACTCTTCCCATAACAGCTCTGCATGATCAACATTAGTTTGAGTGACGATTCCCCACAGCATTTGCAGAACTGGGTGTCTGGGTTTGTCACTGCCAGAAGTCTTTCCTGTCAAGCACTGGTTGATTAAGGTTAGAATTGCTCTCCATGGTTGATACACATAATTCACCCGTATATTGGAGACAATTTCTACAGGTTCAGGATACCCCAGCTCATTAACAAAATCAATCACAGTGTTACCAGACGGAGGTAACTCAAACGGTTGAGCTGGGATGACAGGAGTAATTGCTAATGCCTTTCTGAGAAGATCAGCACTTGGATCGAAGCATTGTTTATCAATTTGACATCTATAAACCCCAGTCTTCTCGTCATATTTCATTGTATTCCAGAATTGTTGCAGGTAGATAGCAGGAACATTTGCTGAGGCAGTGAATGCTCGAAAGAAGTTGGTATTACTCAAGATGTCTACTGATATCTAAAAGATGGGGTTCTTTTGAATCTTTTGAGCATTGAAAAGAAGGTTGCTTTTCCCGATTATTAACCACTGAGAGCGAGGTACAATCTGCTCATCTGTTCTTGTCGGTGGTTGAGTGGGAACATTTTGTTCTGCCATCGTATTCTGCAAAAGAGTATTAACAAAGAAGACACACATTGCAGAGAAATGATGTTAGAGAGAACTTTAGCTTTGATTAAAGTCATGTCATTCCACGATTGATTAAAACAGAGGTAACTGTGGTTCGATGAAAATCTACATTTGAGGACATAGGAGAATTATCCAACAGGATCAATTACTTGTTAACTAAGCTCGGATGTGTTTTAGAAAAGCAACTGGGTCATTAGAAGGGGCCTTGATAGATTATTAGCCATAATGGGCCAAAATATGAAACTTAGCCCAAACCGCCGCCAAGCAGAGTGCCAACTCGTCGTTAGGAGAATTAAGCAAACCGCCACGAGGAAGGCACTAAACCGCCATGAATTACATTTGAAAAAGGGCGGGTTGAATATTTTAATAAATAAAAATATTCGACCAAACCGCCGAGAGACGGCGGTTTACCTGTTGGAATAAAATAATAGAAAATTATGGCAACCCGCTGTTAGTCAACCCGCTGTTGGCCAACCCGCCATTCGACAACTCGCTGTGAGTCAACCCGCCTTTAGTCAACCCGCCGTTAGGCAACTCGCTGTGAATCAACCCGCCGTTAGGCAACTCGCTGTTAATCAACCCGCCGTTAGGCAACTCGCTGTTAATCAACCCGCCATATGAACCAGCGGGTTGAGTAAGTTATTAAAGAATAATAAAATAACCAACTCGCCACCTAGAAACATAAGCAACTCGCCATTCGGACTGGATTCTTAAGATTCAAACCACGCACCTCCTTTGTCAAAACTAATCACATCCTAAGGCATTCCTACGCATCAGATATACATTACTACCATTCTTTCCATCAAACACACAGATATCTACTTTCTAAAAGACAACTCGCCATTAAGAATCATAAGCAATCATTCACTATTGTTGAGACAGAAATCCACACATCAAAACTTAGTGATAAATGCCTTATGAACAAATCCCAGCAACTAAATCACACCTTACGACACTACATTGGCATTTTCATCTAAGACGACCCTAGATCTATTTATTCTACACCTTTTAATGTGTTTTCATTCGATTCCATTGATATACACATAGAATAAATGATATAGATTAAAGTTCGATAATTACCTTTGCAAGAAACACTGGAAATCAAGGATTTGTGGCTTTGTTCTTGGCGGCGAGATGCGTGAGAGTGTGTGTGTGTGTTTTGTCGTTGACTGAATTTTGATAGGTTTGACCAAGGACCAACTCGCCGCCTCTTTTATATTCCTAAGTTAGAAAGTTGGCAGATTCAGTCCCTTAGGTTTCCATCTTCTTTTATTTTTTGTTTTAAGTATTTCTAAGGCTTTTCTAAGTTTAGGCAATTGGCCAATTTAGTCCCTATTGGTTAATAAGGCTAGGAAACAAAGAGCAAATGCTTTTTAAACCCTAATCATTACAACAATAGATAACTTTGGACCTTTGAGTTAAAATTAATTAACTCCCCTTCAAATATTAACCCATTAGAATACAACAACCATCTTATAATTACACTTTCATAGCATCCAACAGTCTTTTAGAACCCCTTAGATTTTTTCACATTCACTCTCCCCCTCAAACAACGACCCGTTTTCTATTGAAAGAGCTGTAGTCGTTGATTGAGATGAAAAGATCAGGCGAACAACTCTACCATCACCATTGGTTTACTATACTCCCATAAAGCATGGATATAAAGTAATCCATGCCCAGACATCAAACCGGGTTGCAATTTGAAGTAATTGCAAGCCTTTTAGTAATTCCAAATGACTTAAAATATTTCTTTCTTTTTTTTGTGAGATTTAGACCTATGTACAAAGGATACACGAAGTCATTTTGTTTACTCATCCTCTCCTTCTTGAAGACGTCTGAGAGTTTCAGGGGTCAAACTCTTCATGCCTAGGCGTGGAAGAAGAAATTCGAACCGTTCTCTTGGTAATGCTTTTGTGAGAATGTCTGCAAGTTGATAATTCGTTTCCACGAAGTAGAGTTCAACCACTCTATTTTCCACTTGCTCTCGGATGAAATGGTGCCGTATGTCGATGTGTTTTGATCGAGAGTGCTGGACGTTGTTACAGCAAAGAGCAATAGCACTCTTGTTATCACAGTACAGAGGAATTTTATTGAAGTCAAATCCGTAGTCTCTATGGAGCGAGATCGCATCCAAAGATTTGAGCACAACATCCTGACATGGCGATGTATTCAGCCTCTGTAGTTATTAATTGCCATGGCTTCTTTGCTATCTTTGATGACCAGCTAACCAATACTATCTCCAAAAACTGAGCACTTCCCACGTATGATTTGTACTTTCGTCTTGAATCTGACATCCAGCATATCCGCATCTGCAATAAGCTGTTAGTGACATGGCGTTAATCTTCGGATACCAAAGACCCCATGTTAATGGTTCCATTCAAGTACCGGAAAGACACGTTTGATAGCTTCAAAGTACTTTTTTGGTAGCGTAGCCTTATAATCGAGCACACCTGCAAATGGCGAATACAATGTCGGGGTCTACTGGCTGTAAGGTACATTAGGGAGCCAACCATTCCTCTAAATCGAGTTTGGTCAACTGGAATCCCTATGAGATCCTCGTTCAGTTTCAATCGATCCACAATTGTGTACGACTGGTCAGAGAGATCCATTCCATATTTCGTTAAGGTTTCGAGAGCATATTTTGCTTGGTTAATAAAGATGCCTCTGGGCTTTAGAGAGACTTGTAGTCCTTAAGAAAAATGACATTTGTCCCATCATTGACATCTGAAATTTGGAGTTCATTTCTTTCGAAAATATGTGACACGCAGTATGATCTGTTGAGGCAAAAATGATGTCATCTACGTATATTTGAACAAGTAGAATATGTTTTCCTGATTTGCGTGTGAATAGCGTGATCCAGAGCGGTACCCTAAAGAAAATTTGTTTGGCCAACATGAACTCTGGAGAGTGTGTCATAACCACACCCGTGGTGCCTGCTTCCAGCCCATAAAGAGCCATCTTCAGACAGATAGACGGAGAAGGAGTTTCCTGGTCTTCAAATCCGTTCAGGCTGACTGAAAATACTTCTTCTTGAAGATCACCATTCATAAAAGCAGTTTTTGACATCCATTTTGATAGATGACATTTATCTTGGTTTCGCATTGGAAATGAAGATTCTGATGGCCCCCTCCTTTAATTTTTCGGCAACTGGAGCAATATTACTTCAAATCAATGCTTCCTCGTAACGATAATCCCTTTGCAACCAACGCGTGCTTTATTTTTTCAGTACAATCACCATAATTTTATCAAGTTTTAACTGTGTAATCCACATGAGAGCTGATAACCATAACATAGATTGGACAGTACGAATTCCCATACTTCAAGACGATCAATTCGTGAATTTCATCTTGCAACATAGATTGGACGAGGTACTAATTCCCATACTTTAAGACGATCAAATTCATGAATTTCATCTTGCATGGCTTAAAACCAACAGTATTCTATCATGGCCATTTTGAAGTTCTTGGGTTCGACTTTGGACAGTTCCGTATGGAAACAACACCATAAAGCATCGAATGCTAACTGTTTTCTGGTAGATACAGGACGAGGGGGATTGCCAACGATGTTATCCAGAGGATGATCTTTCATCCATCTTCTGAGATGATCTGGTGGGTAATTAACTTGGTTGGGTTCCGCTGAATTAACATTCCCAGATGATGATTGTGCCGAACCTGGATCTCCAGTTACAAGGTTATGTGAAGGATGAAGAACATCGTGATTGATTGGGGTGTCTTCGTGAGTGGGTTTTTCTGCAATTTCTTGATATTGGATTGGATGATGTATATCGGATGTTGACGATGAATCACTTGTCGATGGTGCATCTTGAGCAATCGTTGTAGACAAAGATGTACCTGGTGGAACAACTTGAGCGTTAATTTCAGTAGCAGAAGGTACTGGTTCATTGACTCGAGATTGTTCAAGGTATTCATCAAACATTGGTTGAAATAACATCTCCAGCTCTTTATCGGTTGGAGCGAGCCCTGATTTGAGTTGTCCAGGGGTCATGATGAAAGGCTCGGGTCCTGAACTCATGCGTACAGGAGCCATTGACTGATGCATCTCATCGAATGTGACGTGAATTGTTTCCATTAATCGACGAGTTCTCTTGTTGTAGATTCTATAGCCCTTCCTGCTAGGAGCATACCCAACGAAAATCCCAATGTCAGCTTTGGCTTGAAATTTTCCTAGATCTTCGCTATCATTTGTAGGATAGCACAGAGCACCAAATACTCAGAAAAATGTAAGATCAGGCTTCTTATCATGTACAAGCTCATAAGGGGTTTTGTTATGACGAGTATGAATTAGTGATCGGTTCTGGGTGTAACAAGCAGTAGCTACAACTTCTGCCCATAGAAACATGGGTGCTTTCGAGAATATCATCATTGTACGTGCTGCTTCCACCAGTGTACGATTACGTCTTTCAACAACGCTGTTTTGTTGAGGAGTTCTCGGAACAGACTTTTGATGAAATATGCCAACACCTTCATAGTATTCAGACATAACTTGGTTGACGAATTCCGTTCCGTTATCTGTGCGGATGAATCTGACTGTTTTGTTGAGGCCAACCTGTATTTGCTTAAGAAAGTTGATGACAAACTCTGGAGTTTCATCCTTTGACCTCAAGAACTTTACCCATGTGAATCTTGAATAGTCATCCACGATGACTAAGATGTATTTCTTCCCTTTAATACTCTGGACTCTCATTGGACCACACAGATCCATGTGAAGGGTATGAAGAACTTCCATATTTGTATTTTCAGATTTTGGTCGGTGGGAGAACTTCTTGCTTTTTCCAAGTTGACAGGCTGAGCAAAGATGATCTTTTTCAAACTTCAATCTAGGTAGACCTCTAACCAGATCTTTTCGAGCAAGATCATTTATTGTGCAGTCCCTCCACGTAGTATACTCTTGAGATCACACTGTCACCCATAACATAATCTCCATAACCCATGATAGCTCCTAAGTGATCATTCCCGAATCTGACTGACCCGATGAACTTTTCCACAAAATTCATGAGCTTTGAACGATTCCCCGTCATATGTTTTGA
>BQNB010067239.1:0-13029 GCA_026074375.1 Tanacetum coccineum | reverse complement strand
TAAAATAAAAAAATGACGTGTCGGTCATTTTCTAGTTTCAAGCGGTAGCATGTGATGATATTGACTATATCGTCACTAATTTAAAAGTTTCAATGACTATATTGGTAATAAAAAAAGTTCAGTAAAAAATTAAAAGTTCGTTGGTAATATATAGACTTAACCCTTTAAAGTTGAACTCTTCGTTCTTATATTAACAAAATATAACCCCCGTTGTCTTTGCTTCTAATAAAAGTTAAAACCGGCCCTTTAATCAACTCATGTGCAAGTCACATAGGGCATTATAGTCATTTTTGAATAACTTCTTCTTTAACCTCTGATTTTTCTTATGACTTGGCATTGTTTTTCACATGTTGACATCGTTGATTGGTGGTAGTTTGGCCACATGAGGTCGTCATTGACTCGTGGCTGGGTGTGTTATTATACTCGAAACCATACTCAGATTTTTAGATCTGTTTGTATTTAGTTATACTCAAAATTGCTAAATGTTTTTTCCTTCTTGTTGTCATCGCTATTCAATAAACCAAACATGAATATCAAGATTTCATATTTACCAAAAACACAAGTTTTTAGTGCATAAGTACAATGCATTTAACGCATGCGTTGGAGAAATATGGAATTATGATGTATATTTTGCAAATGGTTATCTAATAACCCTAATATTACACTAATATTGTACGAGCTACGCAGCGGAATATAAAACATATAGTATAAATAATCAACACATAAAAACATAACAAATAAGGAATCATACCGATAGCAACCAAGCTAGTGTCAAATCGCAAGCGTCTTCGAGTACACGCACGTGTGTAATAACCGTGCGATCAAATAAAACTACTACGATTTACTAAGGTAAGTAACCTCTACGTGTATCCACACTACACATCAAACAATATCACCCGAATGCTAGTTTTTCAACCAACGATCAAGTAAAACGCTAGAACTTAGTCAAAACTCAAACTCCCTTACTTGGGGTGTTTGTATGCGTCGACCAAGAGAGGAAAACAAGAGAAGGATGAAGATTTTTGAGCTCTATGGTCCTCCTTATATAGGGATGATTTTAGGGTTTACCTATAATACATACCTTGGAGAAAAAGTTAGCCCACATGCCTAACCCAACCCTCTTGGGGTGTAGACCGGTCGAACCAAGGGAAAACATCCCTTCGTGTTGACTTTTTGACTTTCCCTTTTATTATGGATAATTACATTTAATTACCAATAATTAAAAAGCCTTATTAGTTAGTTATCTCTAACGAACTAATTAACAACCGTTAGTGTTTTATCGTAGGATTTGTAGAGTATTGGATATCATAACACAATGAGTGGATTGGGGTTAGCCGATTATCTAGAGAGAGAAACAAGGATAGAAAACTTTTTAGAGAGAGAAACACTATATGTGAAATGAAATGACTAACCACCCTTTCCAATAGCTGGAAAGGGTTTGAATATGTGTTACAAACATGCCTCAATGGGCTTGGTATGGGCTTACACGTGTGGGTAAAGACCCGGCCCAATATCGTACGTCACACGCTTACTAATAAACTACAAGCTACGTTACAATATAATATACACGGGGTGACCGAGTCTTTTTCGTAATCCTAACAATCTCCCCCTAAGGGAGGTCACCCAGAAAATGCAAACTGAAGTTTAGCATTCTTTAGATATATCTTTCATTCCACCTCGTAGTCTTTTGATTCTTCATTTGATATCTTTGTACATCAAGTAGTGATCTTTAGCATTGTTCCATTGACTTCTCTTTGTATGTGATGTGTGAGCTTTCTTTGAGATCTTCTGCTAAACATAACCTCCATCTATCAGCATGTGGTAAATTGCCTTCTTGTGATGTTGTGACCTTCGGGCCAACATGCTCATACTTTTCTGGATCATGATAGCTTGAATCGGAGTTGCGAAAGCTATGAATTAAGTAATTTAGCTATCCTGATGTCTTTGGATCTGTTGATGGAGTATGAGCATGTGGCATTGAATTGACATCGCAGAAATCAGGTACCTCCATGTCCATATGTATACCTGAAATAAAACAGTTAGCAATAAAGTTGGGAGGCGAATATGGATTTGTCATTCGTCCGTTGATGGTTGGAGTAACCTTCAGATCCGTTAGGACCGACCTGTGATCGGGTAGAATCTTCTTTAAAGAAGATTCTCCTTGACAGGAATTTCCAGTTTGTACTATTGAATCTTCCGACAAGTTAATGTTAGAATCATCGTACAAAACATGTTCTCATCATTGGAGTGTCTCAAAGCAGACAACACGATGAAAGTGAATCGATTAGTTACTATCTGATCGATTAAGTCGTCAATTCATAGACTGGAACAAGTTTGATTCATACAGAATCGCACCATCGTTGCTTTCCAGTTGTCACAAGTTTGATCCATAAAGGATCTCATAAGTCACCTACCGTGGATCTTGTTTGATGTTGGATCTAGCAGGATTTCCATCTTCACTGTGAATACTTGCGTATCACTCGGATGTTCTGGCAGTACCACAAGGATAATGCATAGGACTCATAACATGTTTCTTGTTATTCACAGTGTATGAATAAACAAGTATATTGAAATTGTCTCCTAATGAGATTATTTGATGATTTCTTGGTTCTAGACTCAATAGTGTGCTTTAGTTTTGGTGATCGGAGGCTGGAGCAGACTATCACATTTTTAATATCAACTCACTCAAAGTGAGAAAGTAGACAGAAATGCGTTAATCTCCGTAAGAAATGAAACATAAATCTTTTTAGAGATTTTGAGTGGCTGGGAGGGTTGTGCATTGCATCACTGGGTCCATGATACTTGTCTTCAATGTCAACAATCAACAATGTGATGCTGACAACATATGTGTTGACCCGGTTTTCGCCTAAGTGTAAGGAGGGCTGCTTTGTTTTCGCCCTTTATCTTTACATTTATTTTTCATTCTTCAACCCCTTCAACGCTTACAGAGATTTCATGACTAGTACCTTGTTGGGTTTGTTCCGGTACTAGCTCCATCTCAGTCAGCACTCTTCCCTTATTCTCACTTTAGTCCTTTTTTGAAATGTACCTAGGGACTTCTATACTAACTAGTAGATTGTCCCTAGGTAGATCCCTCCGGTTCTAGCTGGATCATGGGAACTAGTACCTAACCTTACCATCCTTATAACTCCGATATAATAAATACATGGTCGGTCTATTGGTAATGTTCTCGTTGCCTCAAAACCATTTGATAAAATCCACTGAGGTACTTGTGATATAAATATCAAAGTGTCTGTACCTCAATTGGATTTTCATTATGGAAATGCTCCCCCTCAACATGTGCGTCAATTCACAAAAATGTTTAGCACATGGAGGATGGAGTGCACACTAAAGTTTATAGCATCACATTTTTATCAGATTTCATATTTTAATCCCATTTCTCCCCCGATCAAAATTTTTAAATCTCTTGAGATTTTGGATCTCAAAGGATTCAAATATGTTAAAAGAATTTAGTAGAAATATGAGTCGATTATGTACAAGCCAAAATTTCGAGCATATAGCTGCTCCCCTCAAACAATGAGGGTATATGTTATTGTCAGGCATGCTGATTTTAAATGATTTGGAGTTTAACGAGAAACTCATGAAAAATTCAAAAACTAACACATAACATTGAATCCAATACTACTTATTAATGTAAAAGACATACATGACAAAATATATGATATTGACCTGAATCCTATAATGATGAAATCATTCTGTTCTCTGGATTAGTTTGTAGTCAATATCTCTTTCCCTTCCACCTACAAAGCTTTCTAAATTCCTATAGATCCTTCAGGTCTTAAGCCTCATCTCAATAGTATAGATGAAGTTTTGACTCCACTGCACACTAGCATCAATCCAAAACCTCGTCTCCATACCCGGATTATACTGATTAATCTTGAATTCCTTAACTCTGAAATCTAGCGTCTCTTGAATCCTTGTTAGAGTGCCGTCACTAAACTTGTGAATCTCATTGAACCGCATGATCTTCCTTTCATTGTTTATGTCACGGAATATAACTGCTCATAAAGAGTCAATGACGGTGTAATCATGCTTAAACTCGAAGCCTGTTGCATCCCATCTTGGTTTGGTAAGGTTGAGGTATGTCTAATAACTCTTGATACCGAGTTAGAAGTCTTCAACACGCCTTCGGATGACTAAATTTCTTGTCCACAAGTTGACAGCAGTGGATAGCATAATCTTGTCAAAACTAGGAAAATGGTTGAGACGACCTTAAAGATTCAGCAAAAACAACTCTTCGATGTCACTTAGATACAAATTCTTAAAGTCTTTTTCTGCTATCTTGTATACCTTATAGTCAGCTCTGCGCATAAGGTTCTCACTCAAGTAATCATATCCGTATTTGGAGAAGGCTTTGATGCAGACAACACTGAGGATACGCATGTGGGTTCTGACTTCCCTGCGTTTAGAAGGTACATTGTGCCTGTCAATGTAGAACCTCTGTCGATTGAACCACCAGTGAGATATGCCATAAGTAGCACTAATGTCATAGGCACATTCATTGTCGATCCACATTTGCTCAAGCACCAGTTGTTCAAGTCCAAAGTCAAGATAGCGAGCAGCTTTCATCTTAGAAATGGATAATGCAGGTCTGCGCTCCTTGCTTCCATATCTTAGATAATCCAAGTCTTTGTTAAAAAAGAATTGAGTTTGAATTGTAACATGACCTGGTGGACCACCAAGAGGCAATGGCTTGCTGACATCAAATCTGACTTGATCACCTTCTAGATTTGCCCAATCTACCTGATCAGTGAGCAGTTTGTGACACTCTTCCATCTGGAACCGAAGATGAATTGCGTTTGGGTAGAATGGCTTGACAAATTCATAAGCTTGACCTTCAAAGTCTGCTTGTGTGAGCTTAGTCTTACCTTGTCTATTGCAGTACCAGTCCATGAACACCGCCATATCTCCAGTCTGTTCAAGAAGTGAGTTTTTAGCTGAAGCTTGATATGTGCTAGCCAACGCATCTGCCTAGTTGTTCTCAGCGTCAGGTAGGTTGGTAGAAGGTATGACCTATGCCGGTTCTAGAGTTTCAGGTCTCTCTTCTTCAGGGATTAGCTTCCACCAGTCTTTTCTTGTATCAACCTTAGGAATGTGAGCGGCACTTGTATCTTCATCATCAGAGGAGTGTTCTTCGTTAGTAGGAATCGGGTCATCATTTATTGGTTGATCTTCTGAAGATGTCTTTCATTGTTTGGATGATCCAGACGAAGTGTCTTTGGTGTCAGATGTGGTCCAGGCAAACGACTGAGTAGCATAATGTTTTGATGAACCTGATGCACCTGAACTATGCTTCTTTTTCTTGCTTCTGTCAGAATCAGCAAGAGGTGGTGAAGGAGGTAGTGTAGATCTAGAAGCCCCTGAGTCATGCCTTCTTTTCTTGCTCTTATCCGAGTCTTTAGGAGGAGGTAGAGGTGGGTCTTAACCATCACGATGTCTCTTTTGAGACTAAGTCATTGCCTCATAAAGTTCTTCCTAATTATTACGTTCGATTGATTTCTGAAGAGCTTCATACAGATTCATGTGATCCTGATGTGTCTCGTAAGAGCGAATCTCCCATATTCGGTGTTCAAGGATATGTTTCATGTCAGCTTCAGGTAACTCTCTGAATTGTTCACGAAGAGGAGCCTGCATTGCATCTTGAACCGACCTTTTGACCTCTTCAGAAATAGTTGTGCTGATCTTATGTGGTAGACCACGAAGCTCCAGAGTATTGAGTCGGGAGTAGTGCTTGTCAACTTGTTCCACAAGAGTGGCATTCGTCCTTACTAGATCAGCAAGTTGTTGTTCAAGATCAGATATATGGGTAGTAAGATCTTGATATGTGAGGCTTTGATGTTGAGGTGGAGGTGGTGGAAGTGGAAGTGTTGTTGCAGTTGTGGTTGTTGCTATTGCAGTGGTTGGTTTTTCTGCCATAGTTGATGATGGTTTAGGTGATGAGAGATCGATTACGGGAGTGGACAATGGAGGAGCTGAGGGAGAAGCTTGATGGATAGGAACCGAGAAAATAGATTTAGCTTCAGTCTCTTGAGCAGTCTTTTCTTGTTCCTCTTCATTTTCTTTGTCTAGTAAGAATTGATCACCATAGGTAAAGGGATCCTCAAGATTCTTTAGAGAAGAAAGAGTCCTAGAAGATGTCATTGGATTTTCAAGGTGAGCTTGTTCCTCAGCAACAATCTTCAAGTTGATCCTCATGTGTGAATAAGCTGAAGTCAGGAATTTTTTATGTATAGGTTTAGAGTCTGGTCCAGTCTGATCTACACATCTTGAACCAGGGTTTGGTCCAGCCTGGTCTTCTTGATGGAGGTCAAGGTTTGATCCAGCGAGACCCTCATGTCTTGATCCAGGGTTTGGTCCAGCCTAGTCTTCAATCATATGCTTAAGCTCTGGATGAGCCTGAGATTCAGGTATCTTTCCAGCCCAGCCTGGTCTTCTTTCATATCAGTTGTCTTCTCCTCTAGGATCACGGTGTGTGGTACTTCCTCACCCTTATCATCACTGCCATCAAATATCTTCGTCTCTGTCTCACTGTTAGACAGGTTTAGTTCAACATCAGTTTTAGCATCGTGAGTTGAGACTGTTAGAGACGAAGATTTTTTTTAGATGTTGGCCGAAGTGTCATCCTCTGGTTAATGGGATGAGCCAGTGCCAGCATCCTGAGCTATAGGAGTCCGCCTTTTGAGTATGTACTAAGACCTGGCTTTCTTCGCCTTGGGAGTGTGGAGATCTAACAGAGATTGAGCAGATTTCTCATCAATAGCAATCCCTTTTCCCTTGCCTTGAACATCATGGAGGCTTCGGGTGACTCCGAAGGTAGGTTAACGGATTGATACACCACAAAGTGGCGCACGTCCGTGTTCCTCTAGATCTTTTAGGCTCAGTTCAATTGCTCTTTGGACATCCGCTTCTTCATCATGCAGTCTGGGCTCCAAAGTAGGTTCACCTTCTTCATAATCTTTATCAACAAGGTGACCAACTCCTTTTTGCTTGCGAACCTTAATCACTTTACCTTTTCTGGGTTGCTTTGCTAGTGCAGGCTTAGAGGGTTGTTCCTGTTCCATCGTAGCTTCCTTGGCTGGTGCAGGTTTGGTTGGCATCGAGGATGCTGGCTTTGATTGCCTTATAGTAGCAGGAATCTTAGATTTAGCAGATTTAGGAGCAGGTTCCTCCACTTCAACCCCTTCAGCTGTGAGTTGACGTTCGTATCTTGTCATTATTTCCACATATCTCATATAGTATAGTGAATTCTGAATTTCTTTAGTAATTAGCTCCTCGGGGATGTTCATTCTAAAGTCTTCATCTCTTTCGCCTTTGGGGATGAACTTTAGATTTCCAAGAATAAGATCATCACTAGCAAGACTGATCGGAGAACCAGGTCTCTTGTGAATGTCATGATTTCTTCCCAAGTGGTAGATGATAAGCTTTGTGAATCGACAATACAGGATAGTTAGAGGTTTGAGCTTCTTTTTCTTAGTATTTGCCATACTTTTTTTAGCTTTATCACTGAGGAAAGTCTGGGTAGCTTGTATAAATTCCTCCCAAATAAGTTTAGCATAATCAACATTGGTGCGAGTGATAATACCCCACAGCATCTGAAGTACTGGATATCTAGGCCTATCAAACCCTAAACTCTTCCCCGTGAGACATTGATTGATAAGAGACAATATAGCTCTCCAAGGTTAATATAGATCATTCACCACCATATGGGACACAAAGTAAATCTCCCCTGGATAGCCTAGTTGAGTCACATAGTCCATTATTGCATCATCAGGAAGTGGTGACTCAAACAGGTGATTTTGATCAATCGGAGTGATCTCCAAAGCAGCTCTGAGAAGATCAACATCAAGTACGAACCATTCCTCATCGAGCTGAAAGTTGTAGATTCCAGTCTTCGCATCATATGTAAGGGTATTCCAGAACTGCTGAACATAGATAGCAGGAACCGAAGTAGATGCATTAAAAGCCCTGAAGAAGTTAGTGTTCTATAGGATATCTACAAAGATCAGGAATATTGGGTTCTGTTGCTTCTTTTGAAGATCTAGTACATAATTGCTCCTTCCAATAGGGACCCATGCATTAAAAGGCATAATCTTATCATCTGATCTTATAGGAGCAGGAGAGGGGACGTTCTCATCAGCCATTTCTTATCTGCATAATGACATCAAAAAAGATAGACATACATACAGATATGTGATGTTAGATGAGAACATTTACCTTGTTTGACATGCCATGTTTGATTAAGGTAAGATTAAATCAAGTATGCTGAAGTGTTTCACATTGAGTCGGTAGTCAAAGAGTTAGGTCAAGCCAAAAGTCAACAAAAGTCAACCTTGGTTAATGAAAGTCCTAATTTATATGTCTACAGGATACTATAACACTTATCAAAGATAAATAACACAGATAAATACTTTTCAAACGTGTAATACTTTATTGATAAGAATCAAAGAACTACAAGTGCTATGGATCGCACACGTTGAGTGACAATGTAAGATTACCCTTCAAACAAGTAGACAAGTAAACTTGTATGTTCTATGAAGGAGTAAAAGACTTAATAAAAACAACAACAGTATAAACGATGTCTTCTACTCTTTCCTACCTTCTCCTTTTATAGTGTTTGAATTTGTTAGTGAATGTTTAGGAATGTCATGGCATATTCTAAGTGGACGAGTGCTCATGCTTTTCCAGAAAACATTCCCTAAACAATCCACTAACATATTACTTTTGTATTTGTTAATTCCATAAAACTATTTAGCCCATACTTTATCTTTATAGAATTTTTCGCCTAAACATTTAGGAGGCACACTCAAGTTCCACTTGCTCTTATTCAAAGGGTAATAGGATCGTCAGAGTATTGTCACATCTGATTCACCTTAGAACCTTCAGAGCATTCCTTCTACATACCATCTGATATCCATCTCAGCTGGCGAGTATGTCTTCAAGTGATCTTTAACTTCCTTGATGATGTCTCTGACTTGAATATCTCTAAGGTTGCTCGCTGAAGCTATGCTGTCAGCGAGTCCTTTAATCATCAGCTGATGCTGTGCACTCATCTGGTCTTCACTACCCTCTGATGCCTTGCACTCAGAGGGTCTTCATTACCCTTTGATGCTATGCACTCAGCGGGTCTTCTATACTTAGCCTAATTTCAATTTAAATCTAGGCAGAGACAATTGGGTACTTAATTGGCCCAACAATTTCCCCTATTTAAATATAAATTATGCTAAATAAAGGAATATCATAGTAAGTGAGTCAAGGCTTCTTCTTACATATAATTTAGAACACAAGAACACAAAAAGCATATTTCATTAATTCATTATAGATCGATGCCCATCCTATTAGAGTTAGTTCTTACAATTTCTCGTGCTCTGTTTACATCATTCCTAGATTCTATTTCTAACTCCATAATCTTGTACATTTCTTTAGCTTAAGGAGAATCTTGGTTGATGTGTTTGAGGAGTCTGATAAGCTGAAACGTACTGGTTTTGTGGAACTCCGACTCCCTCTAAAATACTAAGTTAAAGTTAGCATTGAAGTAGAAGAACCCTGCCTCTAGTTCTCGAATCACCAGTCTACTCTTACCAACAACCCCAGGTGGTGGAGTTAAGTTCCTCTGAGTTTCATCCACATGTACATGTTCAGTGACAAACACTTCCTTTACTATTTCAGAGGTTCTTTATCTCTTTCTTTTAGCAAGAGTGAGTCCAACTTCTGTAAGCTCAGGTGGAGGAGAGATGCCAAGTTTACCTGCTTGAGTCTTCACCCATTCAAATTTTGCTTTCAGACTTCTTAGCAAAGTGTCACTAGCTTTGCTTTTTTCCTTTTGATGCCAGAGTTTGTACTTCTATCCATTTCATGAATCCCAACTGCTTCAACCCAAACTTTTCCATGACAGTGAGACTCAGAGGTTGGTTATCTCTTTCAATCCTTATAGTTGCATCTTTGGAGACTTTATCAATCTTATAGTTAATCTTGGTGATTCTTCCTGGGTGAGCTCTGAAGTGGATGTAGTGATTGTACTCTGCAAGCATCATAGCCCTCTTAGCTTCATACTATGCCAATTGAGCTTTTTAAGCTTCAATGTTGATCTTATGAAGTGATCTCTTGGTCTTTTCCTCAGCGGCCTTTTGATCAGCAAGTCTTTTCAGATACATATCTGTTCATGAGCCTCTTCTAGAGTCATCTTTTTACCAGACTCACTGAATTGGTAAAGGTTTAGAGCTTTGGGGTCTGATCCACTTTGTTCAAGAAATGGTACCAGTTGCTTTAGTGGCTCTTCTTTAGTGGCAATACCTTTACCATTTCTTTCATCTCTAGAAGGATCTGGGATGGTGGATCATAGAGGCTTTAGTGTAGGGATGAGAACTTTCAATCTTTTGGCTATTGGTTCATCATCTTCATCATCTGACACTGACCTAGCTGCAGTCTTTTCCTCTGAACCTTTTAACTCAGAGGAATGAATAACCATTGCACCATTGAGTTCTTCTATGGTTGTCTAATCAGCAGTATTGTCTTGTTGCTCCCCTGAACATTTGCTTGTTCAGGTTCTCTGTGTTGGTTCCTTTAGTATGATCACTTTTCTTCCCCTCAGCATTAGTCTTCTTGAGGACTTCTGCTGAGTGCAGAAGGAAAACCAACTTAGTCATCTGTTGTTTGAGCTTAGAGATGTTATCAAAGTTGTCTTTGACTAAATTTACAATGGTGACTAGTTCTTCAGTTACCTTATGAATCCCTGTTCTGACCTTTGTTTTAACTTTCTTGCCTATTTGTTGTTGAATAACCTTGCTGAGCTCTTCTTGGAGATGTACAAATCTGTTGGCTTCTAGCTTGTTAAAGGCAATAAGTTCTTTGTTCATTGGTTGAATGAAGAGTTCAGGGATCTGAGCTTTGAAGGATTTTTGAACTTCTTCATTGAATATAGGCAACTTTTCTTCAACACATGTGTCCACAGACTCTTTTATGAAGTCTTTTAAAAGTGCAAGAAGAGTAGACTTCAAAGCATCTGTAAGCAAGCCTGTCAATTCTTGTTTCAGGGCTTCAGTGATGAGGACTGGGATAGAGGAATGGAGTTCTTCAGACACTTTCTTAGTGATGTTTGATTCCATCTGACCAACTTTAGTAGAGAGAGATGATTTCTTCTTTGATATGACTTATGGATTTTGATGGTTTATCAGCGAAAGCTCGTAAGTCAGCTAGTTCTTCTAGAACATTATCAGCATCTTTCTCTTCAAACTTTGAAATCTTTGGTTCAGACAGACTTTCTTCAGAGCCTATTTCATCATCTGGAATTGAGGCCAATTCAGAGTCTTCTTCATTATCTGACTCTTTTGATGTAAACAAAGATTCTTCATTATCTGTGACTGGATTGTAGCTTTTCACAAATTGGATCTCTGACTCAGTATCAAATGGGTTTTCATCAGCAATATCAAACTCAGTACCATCATCAACCATATTTACATCTTCTGTAACAACATTATCTTGTTCCTGCAAAAACATGTTAGTTAAAAGAGTGAATTTATAATAGGGTTGATGGTCGCCATTCCTTATCCCTAAGAAGTCTGGGTGTGATTATCCAAACCCCTCAAAAGTCTAGGACTTTTAGGATTCTTTATAGTGAGTTTATAATGTGGGGAAAGATCGCCATTCGCTGTCCCTAAGAAATCTGGGTGTGATTATCCAGATCCTCAAAGGTCTAAGACCTTGGGATTCTTTTTTAGTGTAGGAGACCTCTAAGTCTGAGTGAAGTTCAGGTCATATAGAGGTCTGACTTTCATGCACTAGATGGGTCTGTCCTGGCAAAGTCTAGAGTTTTCAGAGTCAACATTGGGCATTATTAACCTAGTGTATCATTCTCTGGTGCAGACTCAGCGTGTACAGAAGATATAGGAATAATAGTGTAGACTCTGACTCTCTAATAGGTCAGGGATAGCCTTATACTTCACCACACTCTCCTAGAGAAGTTTGAGTATGGTTGCTTGTAGTGCCCATAATATTTAAATACTGGTTACCTTTTTGGTATTAGCAGTCTGAGGCTGGTTTTCTTGCTCCTCTGCTGACATGGAGGCATCTAGACTCTGAGTGGTGTCAGCGGTGACCTCTGTTTTATCACCATGCTGAGATTCAGAGGTTTGTGGAATTAGATATTAACTGACATCTTTAGAAGCGATTGGTTCAGATGAGGATGAGGTTTTCTTCTTCCTTCGCTTCTTGTCAGGTTTTGCCTTAGTTGTTAAATCAGGGTGCTTAGAGGTCCCGGATAAGGACTTGGCACCAGAGGATTCAATGTTTGTTCCTTCAGATAGAGTAACCTGTGGTTCTTCATCAAGCTTTGCCACCTTGTGCATGTGAGAGGTTAATGGAACCTCAGATGATGTAGGTTTCTTGAAGGTGGCGCTAGTTATCTGAAAGGATTTAGTAGGGGTGAGGTCGTTGTTAACATAATCTTTTCCCATAAGATGTTCCATGACCAAAGATAGATATCTCGTGTAGCAGATGTTCTTTTCTCTTCCCTTCTTTCCTCCAGCTGTTAGCTTAGAAATTAAATCATCATATAGAACACCAGCTATGTCTATGTTCAAACCCCAACAAAGAGCATAAGCTATCATCTGTTGATTAACGTTGAGCTGGTCATGAGAGCCTTGATTTCCTCCCAGTCATTTTACCAAATAGGTCATTAGCACCTTCCATGTAGGAGAGAAATATTTAAGTCTTGAAGGAGATGAGTGAGCAAGATCTCATGATGACAAGTCAGAATCTTTCTCATCAGATATACCTAATGTGGTAATAGCATCCTTCACTGCTTCATGGTCAGGCAAGGAGACATATTCTTTTGAGTATTCCAAACCAATGACTGATGCCAATATGTCTCTATCAAATGACAAAGATTTCTCAAAGTGTGAGAGTGAAAAGTTGATGGTATTGTCTACAACTTCAGCTGAATACCAAAGGTCCCTAAGGTATTTGTTGTAGACTGCGGATGGTTGAATAACTAAGGCTTTTGAGATGCAACAT
>BQNB010067238.1:0-24700 GCA_026074375.1 Tanacetum coccineum | reverse complement strand
GGCGGAGAAAACCGTACACAACGTTGCTTATATCAATTTTCGACACTAAGCTAGATGTCGAGTTCTAATCTTAGCTAGAGACAATCTATCACAACACAACTTCACGACTTGTTCATGACTTCACAACTTGATGACTTCTTTACAACTTCAAGACTTCTTCACAACTTCACTTCACCACACTACTTATATCACAACTATCTAACACTACTTGGTAAGATCACCACGATCTAACTATACTTACAAAGATCACCAAGATCTAACTACTACACACAAATACAAGATATACAATTGATTTATAAATTTATGATATGGATGCAACAAGATTGCAATACACACTTGAGATGTAATACTCCTTCACTTGATGATGAAAGTATTCTTTTTTTGCACTTGAGGAATTGAGCTTGGATCACTTGGAAACAAAGCTTTATGATTAAATAATCAAAGGATTTTAGTGATATGTGTGAGCTGTTTTAAAACAGAAAGAATGAGTGCAAAATGTAAGAAAATAGTAGGGAAAAGTCCAGTATTTATAGGACAAACTGGGGGAGCGTCTACCTAGGGGCGGTCCCCTTAAATAGGTGGGTGGTCCCTTTAAAATTAAGGGGGCCGCCCATGTATTTAAGGGGGCCGCCTTAGACTAGGGCTCCCCAGTTTGTCTTTTGTGTAGGGGGGTTTTCTGAAACTTTTCTAGCCGTTTTATGTCTGAAAATTTGAATTTTAAAATGATTATTTTGAATAAAACATTTCTTTTAATTTTAAAAAATATTTTGTAATGTTTATAAAAATGTTTACAATATTTTATAAAAGTTTGAGGTTGAATAAAAATTTCTTTGATCATAAAATGCATTAAGCATTTATTTATTCATACCTTTAAGTGATATAATTATCGAAATGGAAATTTACTACAAATTACTTGTTTACGTTTAATTTTACATTGAACGTTTTTATATTTTGTGATTATCAAAACGTAAAGATGTGAAAAATATCAATAATGTTTTTAGGAATTATATTTTGTCAACAGTAACCTTAACCAATTGTTATAACTTTTGACTTTTAAAATTAACCCTGGTTATGGATTTGGTAGTGGGCTTGACTTGGGCCAGAATGGGTTAAGGGCTTTAGGTTTAATGGGTTGGACTAGTATTTAAGGTTTGGTAAATGGGTTAAATGGTTTAGGCTTATATATTATAGATACAAGCTTAATGGGCTTACCCGGGCCAATAAAATGGATACAGGTTGGCCCAAAAAAATGTATACGCCTTCGGCTTTGATTTCTTGCACTCTTTCCATTCCCGTGCTTGGTTTTGTCCGTATTAGTCTTGTTTTTGTCATTTTATTTAATATCCGTACCCGCAAGACACAAATCACAAAATACACATATACAATGCATTTTTATGTTATTTTTGTTCATTATTGGTCTTTTTAGCTCGTTATATTAGGTAAAAGGTATGTGTATTTAAGCACATACCAAAATGCATTTTGATAAACGTCAAACACGTGTCGTAATAATATATAGTTTATCCCGCTAGATAAGAAAATTACTTTAGGAAAAGTAATAGTCTATCTTCCGAGTGTCGTTTCCACGGCGAGAGATGAATTGAAATCCATGTTAATGTTTTTTTGAAGAAAAATGCTTGATTATCTTTTAAGATTTTTGGTTTTAAAACTATTTTTAATACTAAGAAAATTTTACCAATATTAATACTAGAACTATACTTAACAATAAAAGTACGAGAATTATGCTAAAATGATCTAAAAATTTATAAGACAAAAATGCTTGCTAAGTGACGTGAAAAGTTCATCAAGTGTGAATTAAAGTCTATTAACGAATTAATTTCCTTAGAAAAGATAATTATCTCACAACGTTAGTTTATTTTGACAATAATCTCTTAAAAAGATATTAATTACTAGATGTGTAATTTGACTATTTTCTGGATTTTGCCCTTTTAAACATTCAAACTACAAATCTAAATAATCGAAGATTATTAATCAACTAAACCTTTTTTAAATCCACACTTGATTCCCAACTCACAATATCACTTAACAAGCATTAATAAAACTAGTCCCTACGCATAACTATCAAATAAGCAAAGCTAAACATTTTATACTAAGCTACACTAATGAATTAAAAAAGGATAGAAAATTGAACCGAATTGAAGACCCGTAATTAAACGAATACCATCCGGTTTATTTAGCTAAAGCAAATAATCAAATTCGGTCTAGCTAAATAAACCCTTAAGTTCCACGCCCCATGAGATGACCGGTACTAAAAATTCAAAAACATAAAAAAATTGTTAATGTCAAACAGTAAACATACTAACTCAATTTCACTTTCTATTACAGAACGCAGCCCAAATGTTGACCAAACCAATCGAAGCCCAAGCCATTAAACTATCGCAGGCCTAAGCAAGTCCAAAAGTAAATGATACAAGCCAAAAACAGACCCAATTGTGTATTTCTAAAAACCAAACACTACCCTCTAGTATGGGATTTTTAGAACAAGATTCAACTAACTTTACTAATTTAAATTCTAATAAGTTAAACCAAAGCAACCTCAATAAGCTAAAACTAAGATAAGCTTTAGCAATTAAAACAACCTAATAAGCTCTTATACTTCAAAAACGATCCAAACCTAAACTAAATAATCTATTATAAGTTCTTAAACACACCATCATAAACAATATAAGCCACAAGGAATGGATTTAACATTAACAAGCTAATCTGAATCAATAAGCTAACCGAAAAGCTATTGAAAACCGTATAAGCTATTACGATTCTGAAATAAGCTATAACGAAACTTATACAGAGATTAAAATAAGCATTTAAAGAAAACTAGAAGCTACAAGAAAGAATAAGCTAAAAACGAGCTTATTATCTAAGACTTTTTAACCAAAGCTAAATTAAGATAAGAAATGAAGTGAATAAGCTCTTTAGAAGCTTATTCTGATTACTTCTTAATCTTAAAAAGGCTCATAAAAAAAGCTCAGGTAATATGCTATAATGAAGAGGTAAGCTTTTTGAAAGAAAAATAAGAAAAAGAGATAAGCTATTTAATTACAAAACATAATTTTCAATAAGCTAATAAAAAAACCCTTACAATATTCGATAAGCTGAAATAACAGCTTTTATAATAAGCTCTAATAAGCTGAGACAGCTTGTACAAAGTTTAAAATAAGCAAACACTAAATTAAGCTAAAACTACACTAAGCTACTAAAAAAATGAGTGTAAACTATGAAAATCTAAATCCTAATAATTTAAAAGTGAGGGGGAGCGAGCTGTTAAATAGGAGAGCAGGGGGTTATTTTTGTAAATTTCCAATCATTAGTAGACCACTCATTGGTCTCGGTGTGTGCTCTCTCGGATTGTAGACTGATAAATCAATGGATCATTGCCACGTGTTCTTCTTCTTTTGCTTAAATAAAACGCACCATTCCTAGCCCTTTGATCTTATTGCAGTTAATTTGAAGAGTTACAAATTTTGGCCTGCCACATGTCTTAGCCATATTCGTCCATTAAAATGGTAGTGTGCCCACACGTGACCTATTTTTATTCAATTTTAGGTCACATGCATGTGACGTCGCCTTCTTATATATAACTCATATTTTGCCAATGTCTTGATCATGAGATAATTTATTATATTGGCTAGAAATAATATGGGCTGGCTTGACCCATATAAATGGGTTACGGGCAGTCCCAATAAGTAATGAAGGCACCGTTGGACTCATTATCTCGCGCTCTTTTCGATGGCATGCTCGGGGTATTTTTCAAATTTTGTCTTTATCTCGAGAATCACGAAAACGTCTTCTAATCATAACCAAAAGTCATCGTTTTTGCCTTATTTTTAACCCTTTTTACCTGCGAGACATAAAAAACACAAACCAAACATATTTGCAATAATACTAAGCATATTTCATGTTTTTAGTCCAATAAATAGTGTTTTTCGAGGTATAAATGATGTGTGTTTTAGCACACATCAAATTCCTCCACACTAAGCCATTGTTGGTCCCACACGTAATGTTTATAAAACAAGCCCGGAAATAAATAATTTAATCTCCCTTTAACTTATGACCCCTCGCAATCAAACAAGAACAGAAAAAGGTCCATTAAGAATGTTCAAAAATCATTTATTTCGAAAGCGCCCCCGTTTTAACCACTTATTCAATAAAAGATAAAAACTAAGATATAATTTTTATAAAATTTATTTAAAAAAACTTTAAGAACGGGAGTTCGTCATCCTCGACTTTTCACAGTCCCCAAATTAAGCTTAAAACGAAATCACAGTTAAATATAAAATTAGATGCTAACACTACTCATAATTGATAATTGTGTAAGCATAAACTAAACTTTTTGCTCCCATTATTCCTAAATCCTCTAAGGATTATTATTATTATTATTATTATTATTGGTGACAAATAAATTATGTCCTTATTCTTATAAAGTAAACCCGGTTTAGACCATAATTAGTTTGAAATCCTTTTTTAAAGAGACGATATGGTGAGAATAAGGTCCACATTAAGGTTCTAATTTTGCACAATTTAGGGGTTATCATATTTAGATAACCATGGAGTCGAAATTTGGCTTTATTCTTATTATTATTGCAACATTATTAAACCTTGGTCCTTTAAACAACTGCCACATCGGTATGCGAGCCGAACATGGTCCAGGAGTTTTATTTCGACCTCGGTGATCCTCGACCTTTTTTAAGGCCGCAACATCAGTTGTGAGCCGGCAAGATGCAACAAACTTTTATCAGTCTCGGATTATTACTATGTGCCTTATTTGGAGGACTGCCACATAGGTTGTGAGCCGGCAAGAGACAGTAAACTTTTATCAGCCCATAGTTTTTTTTATTATTATTACCTCCATCCTTTAAATGACTACCACATCGGTTGTGAGCCGGCAAGAGGTAGTGGTCTTATTTCGACTTTGGTTTATTACATAACTATTATTATTATAGCCAAATTTCAGGTCCTATGGTCTTTTAACTACCGAGACATCGGGCTTCCTAACCGACAAGACCCGATAGCCTATTTCCCCACAACACTGACAGAACCTCGATGTGTACCTTACTTTCACCAGAAGGAATCTCTACGAAGGGATCTAAACTAAGAATCGCAAAAACCAAAGTAACTTTATTTATTTAACAATTATATAACGTTTATTAAGCTGGTGGGAGCAAAAAGCCACAATTAACCTCTATGAGCCCTAAAGAGATCCACTTAGCATCTAACTTATATTTAACTCTATCATTTTTCGTTCTTTGCAAAATTTTAAAGTTTAGCAAACGCTTAGTCTAAAAATCTAAGAGGAAAGCTAGAGTGCGAAACTCGATCAAGTTAAAAGCTACCTAGTTCTACGGGCCTACTTATTTTTATATTTTTATATTTTCATCATTTTTTTCATTTTCATTTTTTTTAAAATAAAGCAAAATTTTGGTTAACACGGGGTTGCGTGGGAACACATATAGGCACAGGTATGATCATATTTCGATAGAAATCCTCCCACACTTAGAATGGAACATTGGCCTCAATGTTCAAAAGCATCGGGTTTTACCCCCACACTTAGGAACGAAAAAAGAAAATGCAAAAAATTCTAAGTGTGAAAGGGGAAACAAATATATATATAAGATCAGGATTGACGATTCCAAAATAAGCAGAAGATCGAAGACTGGATGATTGGAGGATTGAAAACAAGCACGAGTCTTCACGATCTTAAAGAATCCGGCAAAAACGATACCACACACCAAAGAAAGAAGCACGCCCCCACACTTGGGCTATAAAACCACATACTCATTTATTAAGAAAATATAAAGAAGAAAAGACACGGGTTGCCTCTTGAGAATCATTTGTTTTTGTGCGAGTCTCTAGCTTGACTCTCCTCGAATTTCTTTGTCCTTGGGGTGAAAAGTGACCGAAGATTCGGTCATCAATGAAATTTCACTTAAAATTTGACATTTATCGATCAAGAAATTATCAATTAGTAGATGTGGAGATTTTCTTGTGGAAGAGAAAATTTCATTGTTTAGGAGGATCCCAGGATCGAAAACTTTGTCTTCATTTCCGGAGGGAAATGAAAGAAAATTGTCAATCTCGAAAGATTCAATCAAGAGAAGAGAATCACTGACTAATGAGATAGTAGGAAAATCGTCCAGTGGAAAAATATGAAATCTCTTAGATTGGACTCTTTTAATAATGAATATTCCGGGATCGAAATCTTTGGCTTTATTTCCGGAGGGAAATGAGACTAGAAGGTCAATCTCTGAAAATTCCTTAGAAAGAGAGGAGTCACAATCGGATAATAGGAGAGAAGAATTATTAAGCTCATTAATGGTTAAACCCTTAGTTGATAAATCAATTATATTTTCCTCCAAAACTCTAGTAAACTCTCCTGGATCGGCCTCTAGATCAAAGTAAAAATAATCATACTCCGGTGGATATATGTGAGCGATTTCATCGGCGAACTCCTCATGATAAAAAGCACTCCTATTGGAGGGAGGAAGCGGATCAATCGAAAGATCAAAGATAAGCGAATCATATTCTGGAAGAGAAAAATCAAAATGAGTAGTGGTACTGCCACTTCTCTTCTCTTCAATATGATTGTCATCAAAATAGAAAGCTTCATAATCCGGAAGAGAATAATCAGAATGAGTAGTGGTACTGCCACTACTCTTCTCTTCGATATTAAAGCAAAAAGTTTCATATTCAGGCGGAGGATTATTAAAATGAGAAAGAAGGGCGTCGGTCTCCTCCACGAGAGAGTCACTATCCTCGAAGGGAGTAGGAAGTGGGGAAAGAGACTCGACTATAGGACCAGAAGAAGGAGTGGGACTACCACTCCAAGGGTGAATCGATCTTTGAACCTCTAACACTCTATAAGGTTCATCCTCATCACTCTCATTAGAGTCTGAATAGCAAACGGTGTTAGGATGACCTGGTACTGGTTGATGTCGAACACTTTGAATAGTGTATGTAGTTTGCTTTCTAAGGACCTCAACTGGTGCTATCAAAGCGTAAGTAGTATCAGAATAATAAACACTCATATCAGGGGTAGTGCCATAATACACTTCGGCGTCCCACTGAAAATGATGTCGTGTCATATTCTCGATCAAATCATATGCCCCTTGAGGAGTCTTTCGCATGATATTTCCACCGGCATCCATCACAATCTTGTCTCGATCAACCATCGTGATTTCATGATAAAATGTAAAGATTTGATCAATAAGCGAAATTTTATGATCAGGACATTTTCGTAAACATGATTTAAATCTTTCCCAAGCTTCAAATACTGACTCCATAGGCAATTATCGGAAATTCAGAATGTGTTTCCCGAGCTGCAACGCTATATAATGTAGGTAGTATTTTGAAAGAAACTTGAGGAACATCTCTTCCCAAGTGTGAATATAATGAGTTTTAAGATTATAAAACCAAGATTCAGCTTCGTGGGTTAAAGATAATGGGAAAAGATTTAGACTTATGTTGTCTTGAGATACTCCATTTTGCTTCATGAATTGAGTGATAGATAAGTACTTGTTTAAATGCTCGTTTGCATCTTCATCTCGAAATCCATGGAATTGGCAATTCTGTCGAAGCAACCGAACCATATAATTTTTTAATACAAAATCAGTTCCCGCTAGATAAGAAAATTACTTTAGGAAAAGTAATAGTCTATCTTTCGAGTGTCGTTTCCACGGCGAGAGATGAATTGAAATCCATGTTAACGTTTTTTTGAAGAAAAATGCTTGATTATCTTTTAAGATTTTTGGTTTTAAAACTATTTTTAATAATAAGAAAATTTTACCAATATTAATACTAGAACTATACTTAACAATAAAACTACAAGAATTATGCTAAAATGATCTAAAATATTTATAAGACGAAAATGCTTGCTAAGTGACGTGAAAAGTTCATCAAATGTAAATTAATGTCTATTAACGAATTAATTTTCTTTGAAAAGATAATTATCTCACAACGTTGGTTTATTTTGACAAAAATATCTTAAAAAGATATTAATTACTAGATGTGTAGTTTGACTATTTTTCTGGATTTTGCCCTTTTAAACATTATTAATCAACTAAAACTTTTTCAAATCCACACTTGATTCCCAAATCACAATATCCTTAACAAGCATTAATAAAACTACTCGCTACGCATAACTATCAAATAAGCAAAGCCAAACATTTTATACTAAGCTACACTAATGAATTGAAAAAGGATAGAAAATTGAATCGAATTGAAGACCAGCAATTAAACGAATACCACCCAGTTTATTTAGCTAAAGCAAATAATCAAATTTGGTTTAGCTAAATAAACCCTTAAGCTCCACGCCTCATGAGATGACCGGTACCAAAAATTCAAAAACATAAAAAAATTGTTAATGTCAAATAGTAAACATACTAACTCAATTTCACTTTCTATTATAGAACGCAGCCCAAATATTGACTAAACCAATCGAAGCCCAAGCCATTAAACTATTACAGGCCCAAGCAAGTCCAAAAGTAAGTGATACAAACCAAAAACAAACCCAATTATGTATTTCTAAAAACCAAACGCAACCCTCTAGTATGGGATTTTTAGAACAAGATTCAACTAACTTTACTAATTTAAATTCTAATAAGTTAAACCAAAGCAACCTCAATAAGCTAAAACTAAGATAAGCGTTAACAATTAAAACAGTCTAATACGCTCTTATACTTTAACAACGATCCAAACCTAAACTAAATAATCTATTATAAGTTCTTAAATGCACCATCAGAAACAATATAAGCCGTAAGGAATAGATTTAACACTAACAAGCTAATCTGAATCAATAAGCTAACCGAAAAGCTATTAAAAACCATATAAGCTATTACGATTCTGAAATAAGCTATAACGAAACTTATTCAGAGATTAAAATAAGCATTTAAAGAAAACTAGAAGCTACAAGAAAAAATAAGCTAAAAACGAGCTTATTATCTAAGACTTTTTAACCAAAGCTAAATTAAGATAAGAAATGAAGTGAATAAGCTCTTTAGAAGCTTATTCATATTACTTCTTAATCTTAAAAAGGCTGATCAGAAAAGCTCAGGTAATAAGCTATAATGAAGAGGTAAGCTTTTTGAAAGAAAAATAAGAAAAAGAGATAAGCTATTTAATTACAAAACATAGTTTTCAATAAGCTAATAATAAAACCCTTACAATATCCGATAAGCTGAAATAACAGCTTTTACAATAAGATCTAATAAGTTGAGACAGCTTGTACAAATTTTGAAATAAGCAAAAACTAAATTAAGCTAAAACTACACTAAGCTACTAAAAAAATAAGTGTAAACTATGAAAATCTAAATCCTAATAATTTAAAAGTGAGGGGGAGCGAGCTGTTAAATAGGAGAGCAGGGGGTTATTTTTGTAAATTTCCAATCATTAGTAGACCACTCATTGGTCTCGGTGTGTGCTCTCTCGGATTGTAGACTGATAAATCAATGGATCATTGCCACGTGTTCTTCTTCTTTTGCTTAAATAAAACGCACCATTCCTAGCCCTTTGATCTTATTGCAGTTAATTTGAAGAGTTACAAATTTTGGCCTGCCACATGTCTTTGCCATATTCGTCCATTAAAATGGTAGTGTGCCCGCACGTGACCCATTTTTATTTAATTATAAGTCACAGGCATGTGACGTCACCTTCTTATATATAACTCATATTTTGCCAATGTCTTGATCATGAGATAATTTATTTTATTGGGCTAGAAATCATATGGGCTGGCTTGGCCCATATAAATGGGTTACGGGCTGGCCCAATAAGCAATGAAGGCACCGTTGAACTCGTTATCTCGTGCTCTTTTCAATGGCATGCTCGGGGTATTTTTCAAATTTTGTCTTTATCTTGAAAATCGCGAAAACGTCTTCTAATCATAACCAAAAGTCATCGTTTTTGCCTTGTTTTCAACCCTTTTTACCTGCGAGACATAAAAACACAAACCAAACATATTTGCAATAATATTAAGCATATTTCATGTTTTTAGTCCAATAAATAGTGTTTTTCGTGGTATAAATGATGTGTGTTTTAGCACACATCACGTGTCTTATTTGATTGAGTGTTCTCCTTAATAGTACAATTATTCCAATTATTAAAATATTTAAGTAAATAAAAAAGGGAAAATAATTAAACATAAAAAAATTGTATGTACCCAGTCTTCCAAAGAGATAAACATTACAACATGATCATCATCGCCATCAGCATCAAATAGAATTCGTGTTTTTCTACTTTGTAATCTCTTTGCGGCTTTTTTCTTCCTCTTCCTTATTGCCTTACCTAAATGGACTGATGTAGTAGTTGGTGGTTGGACTGTATATGGTTCAACTAGAGCCTTCCCTTTATATGTCTTGCGTAAGAGTTGTCCGACAACTTTCACAGCCGAAGGTGGTTCGTTTTCGTTAACAACATTTACCTCATTTAATTCAATGCCAAATCCTGATATGGATAGTAATTACAAGTCATCAGCCAAATTTAGTGTATTTAAAATAATTTCATATACATATAAATGTTAATGTGCAAGTTGATAACCCCTATTAATGAGCCCTATATTTAAAAAAAACTTTCATATACTACTTTGAAGCGACCACTAACCTCCTATATTTATGGGGCATTAATACCAATTTGCCTTCCATCTTACCCTATTTAAGATAACTTACCAGTTCTTGAATTCATTCATCTCTTACCATTTTTATCATACACAAATTTTAATAAATCCAAAATATGCCTCTTATTCCCTTGAGTGTTCATTTGGCAGCTATTTTTCAGTATGAAGCTATGAAGGAGGAACATTGGGGTGAATTGTCGTAGGAATTACATGAAGCTTAGTATAAGGATGAGGTATAGAGATTCTGCGATTGTAGCACTGAAGCAAACTAGGAATCGCGAGAAGACTGTACGTGATGTGGCTTATCTAAGAGAGATTCAAATTAGAGATATGGAGAAGCTTGACTGGTACATGGCAATGGTGATGCAGTCGAATAACTGTTTACATAAACAATGGTTCATTACCGTGATGATGAACCAGTTAATGGTAATGATGTTGTACGTTGTGGAACAATTTCTATGGAGGTAGAAGTGGTTTCAGTTATGTGGGTGTTTTGATATAATGGTTTAGGGTTACAGTATGTTAAGTTAATGAAGTATGCATCTTGTTGGATATAGTATGTTAAGCATGTTTTATATTTCAACTTTCTTTATTTAAGTTAATGAAGTATCCTATATTTTAATGATGCAGTAGTTGAGTAGAATTTTTAAGTTTTATGATATTAGATTTTAGTTAATGACGTGTAGGCATTTGATAAAATATAGTTAATAAACATACAAAAACAAAAATTAAGTAAACATACCTGACACTTTTGCTCCACGGGACTTTGATCAATATGAACATCATTTTCATACTTTTCTCCTTCAACAACATCAGTCGTATTCAACAGTTGGTCCCTATTTTCAGACAACTATTCATCCAAATGAATATCTTTTGTTCCAGTCCTAACCATATCATTTAAGGAATGATTCTCAATGTTCTCAAAGTCAAAACCAGCATTATCCTGCAAATATTTAAGTATATTTAGCAAGTGAACTAAATAATGTAAATCATATAAGTATAATAGAATTACATACATTCACTTGAGATTCCGTAAATGATTCATTGAAATTTGGTAAATTTAAATCCATCGAATAATCAACAACCATTTGGGTGGATGGTTGGTCAGGGACTGCTACTTGGAGGAGTTGTGTCATACATGACGACGGATAGTCTTTAGGGTCACTGTAATACAACTTTGAAGATTGGCCATTACAATATGCAGGAACAAACTTGTCACATGACGCTTCACCAATCAAAACATTTATAATTTCACTTTCGGGGAGCTGTAATTAAATAAATACATTTTAGCTCAAAATAATTATAAAAAAATTTACACAAAATGTTATAGGTTAATGAGTAGTCAGGGTAAACTCATCTAACCTTTCCATCACCAGATTCAAGTTCATTTTCAACAAATTATTCGGACATGTGTTCATTAGGACGGTTTATGTCGCATGAGAATTCACCATTCAAAACGTCTGATAACGAGCTTTCAGGCAGCTGCAATGCAGTAAATATATATTCACTTTACTTAAAGATAATTACATTGAAACTGTTATATGATAATTACTTTTGATAATACAACAAACCTTTCCATCGCGAGATTTAAGTTGTTGTAGAACAAATTCATTGGACACAGACTTCGCGCCAAACACTTCACCAATTAAAACGCAAGAAATTGCACTTTCGGCCATCTGCGATGAAATACTAATATATTAATTTTTTAAGAATAGTAACAATTAAATTACAAAACTTAAAGAAAGATTATGGTTCATCAGAGATACTTTCCCTTGAATATTGTAGGCAAACCTCCAACAAGCTCTCAACTTGGTCCCTCTCACTGGGACCAATTCCAGTACACAATAGCACCAACTCTTGAAATCTTCTGGTATAAGCAGTCAAGTCATTTCCTTTTACAGCCAAGTTCCATAACTCAGTTTCCATCTTTTGGATCTCGTTTCTTAGACAGTACACCTCTGTCATCAGCTTCATAAGCTCTGCCCAACTCATGGCATAGGTAGCCTCAATTCCGATTGTTCTCTTACGGGAGTTCCACCAAGTTAGAGCATTGTTTAGTAGCGTGCACGTATAATACTTCACTTGGTACTTCTCCGGACAGTTGTTAATGTGGAACACCGTTTCCATCTTCTCGAACCAACGTGTTAACCCAACAACTCTTTCTGTTCCATTAAACTAATGGTTGCTACTTCAGAAGTCCCTTGATATGTGCACTCTCGAGTAGGCATAAATCCTTCGAAGTTATAGCCATTTCCTCCTCCGTTTCCATTTCCTCCATTTTCATTTCCTCTATTTCCATTCCCTCCATTTCTACTTCCTCCATTTCTACTTATTTCTTCCTGTTCACCCCCACCTCCTATAAGGGGTTCAAGGTTTCTGGCAGCGACACCAGCTCTCAACGCTCCTGCCAATTGGCGATCAATTTGTTCGTTAAATCCTTCACATGTCCTTGATGCTCCAGATCGGGAGTTAGGAATTGTCCTACAACATAACAATACACGACACGATGAAATTTCATGGTGATACGAGATTGTTAATGGGGTTCGGATAAAATAATAAGTCTCATTATATGGAAATACATGATCACAATAACTTCATGATAATGCAACAATTTAGTAATAATAAGCATACAACAAGCAAAAGAGAAATATATCATCAAGTGAGAATATCGAACAGAAAAGTAATCATTAGATTTCGATATTATCAATACTAATGGTTACCAACATGGTTCCATAATAAATGATTTAAATATCCCCTAATAACTACTACACTATGTGCTACGGTCAACACTAGGATAGTCAATAAATAGTGCCCTAAGAACGGTAAGCCCCAAATTTCCTCCTGGTACAAGCTTAAGCCTAGCAACCCTCCCCAAAGCGATATAAAATCTAAAATGCTGAATCTGTCTCATCTCCCTCTGAACACGTAACTCCCTACGCTGAGACCGGGTAACTCTCTGACTCGCAACATCCATCATGTCTGCTAAAGACTGCCTATTATCCGCTCCAGCTTACAAAATCCTCTCCAACAATCTGCCACTCAGCTGTCCTGTCGCTACGATTCTGTGTCCCTGATCCCTCTAGACACTCTCAATAGCTTGAACACGGTGAACTAGAATCTACCTAGTGTGATCATGAAACCTCTGAACCAAATCTCTCAATGTCTTATACGTGACCTCTACAGCTCCCTCCTCCTAAGCAGGGCTCAGGGATATCGTCAGCTATCACTGGGTGAGTAACTCTATCAACTCTAACCTCAACCAGGCCTCTCGTACCTGTCTTGATCTCCTCTCAATCAACAACCTCTACTACAAATCTAGCATCAATCTCTCTAACTCTAAGAGCATCTGCATAAGCGATACACTTGTCAATCTCTGCCTGAATCTCAGGGTCAATATCAATCCCATCACTCCTCTCAACATCATCTAAATCAGTCCCTCTATACCTAGATGGCTCAGAACCCTTCGCCGAACTAACCTCTAAATCTGTTGCTGACTCATGACTCATAATCCTCTTAGGTGATGGTAAAAGATCAGCACGCGCAAAAGACAATGTTCTAGGTATAGGTGAAGATAACGGTACAAATGCAGCTGGGGATCTACTCCTTTTGCGAGAAGGACTCGCAGAAGAAGAATCATGAGATGGTCTCTCAAAAATAGCAGCAGATGAACGATGAATACTCAGTACCAATGAACATAAATGATGACTAGGTCTCATACCCGATGACGGTGCTGGTAATTAATGATTAGATGAAGAATCGGATAGGTCATCTGAAGAAGGATCCGATGAAGTCTTTGATGATGAACTCGATGATGAACTCGATGATGAACTCGATGATGAATCTCTCAAAGAGTCATCCGAAGCAAAATGATCTAAAGAAGAGTAGTCAACTGAATGTCTCACAGCAAGACGATGAGTAGGTAACGGTCCAACCCTCTTCCTCGCAGTCATTATGTGTATCGGCCCATTAAGATAGTAGCGGTACAGTCGACCATGAGGGATAGGCTATCCCGATGTAAGAATCATGACTTGATGTTGAAGTGCACCAGATGCTACAGGTGTACTCTGAGTAGAAAGGGTCATCTCAGTAAATGGTGTACCATGGGTAGGTGATGGTGGTGTATCAGGTATATCATTGTCTGAAGATCACCAGTCGATGAAAGAAACGGTGAAGTAGCTGGTAGTGGTGGTATATGATCTGATGACGATCCTCAGCTGGTTAAACTTCGTATCAGACGCGGTGAGTAATCAGGTGATCTGGTGTATAATTGTGAGTAATAGAGTATAGTAGTGAAACAGTAGGTATCAATATGGTATAGGGGGTCACAAAGGTGTAGTTCAGAATAAGCGGTAGGGATTTACCAACAAATACTCAACAGTATAAATGTCCCCACACTCTCCTTCGATGAATCTGATAAAACTAAGATAACAAAGATAGCCATGACCTGCACAAGCAAAAGTTTATATAAATACCCTTTATACCAACCATGCATGATGCGGATAAAGAATGATCAAATGGGTAAATGAACGAATGATTAAAATGAATAGACCATCGGATGCAATGCCGCGAAAAGAATGCGATATAATTATTGTAATATTAATTATACTTATTATTTAATTACATAGTACATAACATATTACGTATATGTAAAATCACATAAGGCACATATAATCACGTAAGATCACATACTGGTTATAGACCAGACCTAGTTTATACTACCTGGTTCTCTATAACCTGGCTCTGATACCAATCTGTCACACCCCCAAATAGGGTCCCATCCGATTTAGCGTCCGAGGGCGTGACGTCACTGAATATCTCAAGTACAAAGCATAAAGAATGACCTCTATAGGTACGTTTTAAAAATAAACATCATTGCATAAATTTAAAGTATTGGGGTTTCTTGGAGTAGGGACCACGTTTGATATCTTCCAGAATATTCACATACTATATCTCCAATACGGCGTATTAGTCTTTACTGGATACAGCGTATTGAACTTGTTTCCTTTGTGGTCTTTGGTGAGTGCAGGCACGGATATACCGTATCTTCCTTGATGGATACGGCGTATTGATTTTCAGAATAGTAATCTTTAAAATATCTTCGTTTAAGCTTCAGAATGCGCGCCTTTTGCTAATATTCACCAAGTACTCCGTAATTATTGCAATTCTCAAATATAAACGATTAAGTAATAATTCTTTGCAATAATTATACAAAATAGGTTAATTACATGGGAAAAATGATGCTATAAAATAGACGTTATTTGATGTCATCAAATATCCCTCAACTTGAATCCTACTTGTTCTCAAGTATCCTTTATAAGTCTATAAAAATGTATCCCTAAGGATATTTTCCGTTAAAGCATTTATTTGATCTATTACAAGCACACAACCAAACACCTCACGAAATAGGAAGATGAAAACACTCAAATCACTCAACTAATCTATGTGGTAACATGTAACTAATTCGCTCAATTGCTCGGTCGTGACGAGTATTATATCATAAGCTTGGCAAGGATACACATCTCTACCGCTAAAGCTAAGGAGTAACAAGTTTATAAAGGTAAATATGGGTTTGTATGATAAGGCTTAGGGTTGATTACTCTAACTAATCTTTATCGATACCAATAATCCAAGAGGGAGACAAAGACCACACATACACACCCGTAACGACGGGATAGACATATGTGACTGCTCACTCCCACCTCGAATAAGCTAAACAGTAGGAGTAGTAGAGTAATATAGGGTATGGATCTTCTAACTTTCACCAATAGTAATTAACCAACAAGGCAGCTGAGACATGCATACATGGCCGTAACGACGAATAGACATGCACGCTCGATCATATCCTTATTCGCGTAAAACCTATGGTTAATAATTAGGAAAGAGAAATAAATTGTTGTTAAATAAAAATTACGAAACAAATATATTAAGTCTAAAATACAAGTTGCTAGACACCAACAAGGCAGCTGCGAGACATGCCATACATGTCATACAACGACGAAATTGACAAGCAACGCATGACTCATATCCCCTTATTCCGTCGTAAAAACCTATGAGGTTAAGGCCTAACCCCAATCCACGGAAAGCTCGCGCCGCAAACAACACATACAATTGTCATCGTTACCTTACTCACAACCCCACCTCCACCACCACTCCCCTACACAACAGACCGTTTATACCAACCGAGCAAGCTATAAGCTAGCTTCATAACTCCACAATCCCCCCCTACAACACAACCCCACTCAACCACACACCCTACACTCTAACACACACACACTTACACAAACACACACTCGCGCCACTTCTCCTACTCTCAAAGCTCACGCTACATAAAACCAAATACCTCTACATCATGAATCTCTCGACTCTATCACACACCACGAGCGCCCCACAATAATCGCACCCCGTTACAGATATGCACACGTACAAATGAATCAGCACCGAGACCATCTATCTTCAACTTTCTTCTCTCTTTTTTGTTGCGAATTTCTATTTTTTTGTCATCTAACTATTACAGAACTACCAAGTCGATGAGAGAGGACTTATTCTTACCTTCGATAATTCTTTCATTCTTACTTTAATTCGCACACGTAACAACAAACATACTCTTCGAATCTGCCCATGAGTTTTGACTATAATATACATTCCCATTTGCGATGTGCAAATTCTTCCAACCGTACCAAAGATAGAAAATTTTGACACAAGGCTCGAGAAATACAAACTTCACACTTTAAACGACTAGAAACTGCAAAATAAACTTAATCTAACAGGGTAGGCTAAGGTGTAAAGGTGTAACGAAACAAATAATTGGTGTAATTCCTAAAGGATCGGCTCTACTAGTTTATATCTAATAGAGCCGGCGAGATTACCTCTCATAAACATCTTCAACAAGCGAAATCTGCATGAGAGTACAAACAAAGGGTTTATACGGGGGTTAACTAACCAGTGTAGTTAGTTAATAAGCAACATGTCAAGGCGTTTTGGGTGTAATCCTAAAATTTACCAATTTAAACAAGTTACTCCATCTAAATCCATAGTACTTATCACTGCGGTCTCTAATAGATATACCACGCCAAGTTCTAAAGTCTACAACATCACCGACACACTCATATTTTATGGAATTTGGGTAAACATTTGGAAACGTATAGGTTAAATCCTTACAATATCTAACAAGGGTTATTGTGTGCGGGTTATGTATCAAGTAATTTCATAAAAGTATGCTTGAATTTTTTTAAATTTGAGCATAATTTAAGCATTTTAGTGTGAAAATTAGGACAAGTAAACATTCTAATTCTATCCCCCACTTGAATTATACAACGTCCTCGTTGTATAGATAAAACATTAAATACGGGAATTAAAAAGAATTAGAATGAGAAACTCCCTTGATATTTGCTCGGTAGATTCTCCATGTTGAGTTTATTGAGCAAAATTGTGTTGAATAGCCGCCTTGAAGTTTCAAGACTCCAACACTTTAAGATCTCTAGATTTTTAAATTCTTCACCAATATTCGTTGATATTTCTTTCACGAGGTCCTGTATAGAAAAATATAGGAAAAACATGTGCATTCCTATTTTGGTACCTACGGTTAACTTAAACTAAACTAAACTAACTAAATACGAGTCAGTCTAGTGAATATGCCATATCATGTTCATGAATACGCCGTATTGACAAAACTGACAATAATGTTTTTAAAGTGCATAAAAAGTAAAGACTGATAACGTCCAGACAATCAATACGCCATATGGTATGGAGCGGATACGCCGTATTCATGTCTGGAAAGACAGACTCGATAAAATTAAATAACATTCCGAGTTGTCTCCCGAGAAGCACTTTTGCTTACAGCGAAGTCTTTAAGTTATACTTTTCTTCACAATTATTTGGTGCGCGTCACCTTCCATACGTTGTCCTTTTTTTGAAAAATATCTTGGTAGATTTTGAACATATTATCTTTGTTTCTCTCCCAAATATCATATTCACATCTTCTTGTAGCAATATATTCTTCGTTGGGTCCAAGCGAGTACTGAATAGCTTCAAACTTTTCTGCTTTGCACATTCCTTTGTTAGGTTGCTCATCAATATATTTGGATGTATTGCTATATTTGTGCTTTGTCTGACTTTGTTCATCTTCGTTTTTATTGTCGCACTTTCCACGTGTTATCAGATAAGGTTTGAAGAACGAGTCAGTAGTATTGTTACTACTCAAGATGATGTCATTCATTCGTCTCTTATTCTAACTCCCATTCATCCAAGCATGGAACAATACATTTTTGGTTCTTCCATCTATTTTCATATGTTTATTAAATAATGAATTCACTCGCGATATGAATTCAAGTGGATCAATTCCCTAGTTGTCTCCTTCGTCCAACATTTTATCTTCACCATTGTATGATTTAGGATAAAATTTACAGAAAAATTTCTCAACAAGTTCTTCCCAAACGGTGATTTTTTCCTTCCCCCTTGTTTATCCACCATTGTTTTGCGTCATCAGTCAGCGAGAGAGGAAAGATTTTCATTCGTAGTTGATGGGAATCCACACCAGGAATGTAGATTAAATCAATAATTTCAAGTACCTTAGCAATGTGTTCCATCATGTCTTCATCAATCCATCCATGGTATACATTCTTTTGTAGTTCCACCAAAAATTCATCGCTGAGTTCAATGTTTATATCGTTACCGGTGATAGAAAGATTTGATTCATTTTGAGCATTCACTATGCATTCCTATGAAATTAGTTCTGTCATGACCTCTAATGGTATCTTCTTTAGTCTACTAGCTCTGATAAATATGTCCTATGACACAGGTAAAAATATCAGCAGGATTTGTTCTAAAGAAGGATTAAAAATCAAGCACGGAAATCAAATACGAAAGCTCAGATTTTGTTCCAGATGACCGATACATCGTATCCAATGGAAGATGATACGCCGTAATAATCAGTTGAATGAATACGTTGTATTGGACAGAAAGTTGGATACGCCGTATCCAATGGAAGTCGATACGCCGTATCGAGTTATCGACTAGAATAGTGTATTAGGAAAACAATTAAATTAAACACACAAATATACAAGCAAACAATTAAACTAACAAATATACAAAATATACAGAATATACAAGAATATACACTAATCTAATTTACACTACTCCTAAGGGTTAAATCTAATGTTAAAAACCAAAATATAAAATAAAAATTAAGATTACTTTTCACTCCCCGACAACGGCGCCAAAAAACTTGATGTGTCATTGTGTGGTGTATATTTTTATGATTCAAGTTTTAAATTTATATTTTGCCGACTAACCAAAAACAACACTTTAACGGGCAGTGTACCCGGTCGGTGGTAGATTCGTGGTAAGTTGTGTGTCGAACACTTGAAGCGAGATTAAATCTCTCAATTTATTTATATCTTGGTTATTTAATCTAAGTTAATTATAATCTAAGTCAAACCTATGCTAATCCTATATTAGTTATACTCTTAATTCTAACAGGTAAAAGGGGGTTTCAGTCTGAGAGACTGGCATGGGTTTGGTTGGTGACTAAAATCATTTCAAGACACTTTAACCCATGCAAGCAAATTAACAGAAGATAAAAGAGCGGTCGAGCCTTATGATAGAAAACTACATTAGCCATCATTAATCCGATTAGAAGTTGGTTTGTTTATTCAGTGCAATGATTACTTATCTCGAAGAGGCATATCATTCTTAGACTTAGGCGAGACTTCATCCTAAGACCTAGACATATTAATTTTGTCACAAGTATCCGCATAAAGTATCCTTATTTGCTGATTATAATCTATCTTAGGGATTAAAGCAATGGTAATCTTGTTAAACCCTAGCACATAGAGACTTTACCTACTTACTGGTTAATGGCAATTTATACTCTAGTAGTCCACTTGTCTAACTATCCAATGGAATCAGAACATTATTTGTTGAATTATCTAGATTCACCTACTAGTCAACATGTTCAATAAACAAAAGGCAATTTCCGTTAACTAGTTAAGCCAAAAGCGTATCCTTAGAACGATTTTAGAAGGACAATATTTATGATCCTATGATTCTAGATGTATAAATTACTATATGAAGAGCTATCCTGGCATCTAGATTACTTGGTCCGTATCACTAGATCCAGTTGAATGATAAGTCGCATACAAAAGCACGTAAACAAGTATATTCATAAACATAAACAAGCATACAACGATAAATCAAGCAATCGAGATATAAGCAAAACCAAACATTCAGATCTTCATAATAATGGATAATACCCAAAGGTATTAGCCTTCAAACATCATAATTAATACAAGATTAATGGCTTAGCCAAGGTAAACTTACCGAGTTAACGAATGATACCAAAAACTAAACGATTACAAAAGTATAAGAAATTACACGTTGTCTCCTATGGATTAGAATGCGTTGCAAGACCTCTTCTGCTCTTTTTCTCCTTTGAAAATCGACTTTTATGGTTTAGGTATTTAGAATATGATTTAGCACACTTAAAACTCGTTTTTGAGTTTTGTATTTATAGGGTCTGGAGTCGGTGTCGATACGGCGTATCCAATGTATTGGATACGGCGTATTAGTGTTTCTTGGAGTAGGGACCACGTTTGATATCTTCCAGAATATTCACATACTATATCTCTAATATGGCGTTTTGGTCTTTACTGGATACGGCGTATTGAACTTGTTTCCTTTGTTGTCTTTGGTAAGTGCAGGCACGGATATGCTGTATCTTCCTTGATGGATACGGCGTATTGATTGTCAAAATAGTAATCTTCAAAATATCTTTGTTTAAGCTCTAGATTACGCGCCTTTTGCTAATATTCACCAAGTACTCCGTAATTACTGCAATTCTCAAATATAAATGATTAAGTAACAATTCTTTGCAATAATTATACAAAATAGGTTAATTACATGGGATAAATGATGCTATAAAATAAACGTTATTTGATGTCATCATCAATCATCATAAACTTGCCAAAGAGATATGGGACAGAGTTAAGCTTCTTATGCACGACATGAAATTGTCATTACAAGAAAGGGAATGTAAATTGGATGATGAGTTTTATAAGTTTTCATTTGTGAATGGTGAAACACTGTATCAGTACTACTGAAGATTTGCTCAACTAATCAATAACATGAACGTTATCAACATGTAAATGAGACAAGTTCAATTGAATACAAAGTTTCTGAACAACCTACCGCCAAAATGGAGCAAATTTGTGACGGACGTGAAGTTGGCTAGAGTTTTGCATACTACAAACTATGATCAAAGGTATTCATATCTTGAACAACACGAGGCACATGCAAATGAAACTCGCTTGATACGTGAATGATACCAAGATCCTCTTGCATTTGTTGCCAATTTTAATCAACCACCGTCTTACATTACCAACTATCATTCTCCATACAACACTACACAGTTTCCTTAACAAACAAACATAATGATTCTACAAGTTCACTCTCCTCAATCATATTCACCAATGAATGCAGCACCTCATCTATCACAACCACAAATCAGTCATTTATCCATTCCACTATCACAACAATACCAGTCTCGTATAAATCATCAAACCTCATCTGTTCCACAACTTGCTTATCATTCACCTCAAGTTTCAACTCAACCAATGAATGAGTTTCCTCAATTGGACTCAGGTTTTGTTGTTCCTGTGTTTACTCAAGGAGATGATCCAATTGCTTGTCTTAACAAGGCAATGGCTTTCCTGTTAGCTGTAGCTGCTTCAAGGTTCCCTTCAACCAACAATCAACTTAGAACGTCCTCTAATCCAAAAAACTAGGCCACCATTCAAGACGGTAGGGTTAATGTGCAATAAGTTCAAGGGAGGCAAGGACAAAGTTATGCTGGTACTGGCTATAAAGGTAATGCTACTAGTTCTGGGGGAAATAATGCAGGAGGGTAGGCAAGGGTTGTTAAATGTTATAAATGTCAAGGAGAAGGACACATGGCTAGGCAATGCACTCAGCCTAAGAGGCCAAGGAACGCTGCATGGTTTAAGTATAAGGAAATGTTGGCTAAAGCACATAAATCTGGTCAAATACTGGATGAAGAGCAACTAGCATTTTTTGCAGATCCAGGCATTCCAGACGGTTAAGCTGCTCAAACAACCATTCTAAACAATGCTGCTTTCCAAACTGAGGATCTAGATGCTTATGATTCTGACTGTGATGATGTCTCTATTGCACAAGCAATTCCGATGGCCAATCTTTCCAACTATGGTTTAGATGTTATCTCAGAGGTACCTTATTCTGAACCCTATCATAATGATATGGATAATCAAAGTGTGCATGCAATGTAGGATTTTGAACAAACACCAGTTGTTGATTTTAGAGATAATAAGATAACAAGTGATAGCAATATCATTCCGTACTCTCAGTATTTGCAAGAAACGCAACATGCAGCTGTTTATGATACTAATTTGTATGCACAACAAGATTCAATGATATTATCTGTGATTGAACAAATGTATGAACAAATGATTAATCATGTAAATAATTAGGAAAAGGTTAATCAGTAAAAGAATAATGAATCCTTAACCACTAATCTTGACAGATATAAAGAACGAGTCAAAACTTTTGAACAGAGACTTAATATTGATTTAAGCACTCGTGGAAAAATGATCGTTTCTCAAATGGATGATATGATTAAGGAAAAACTTACACTTAAGCAGCAAATTGACTCACTTGAACAAAATCTTTCTAATCAAGGAAAATGAATCTTTATTGCAAACATTTACTGTTTTAAAAAATGAATTCAAAGAAAAAGAAAGTAAATATATGGATAAAGAAATTGATTTAGAAAAGAAAATAAAGGAACTGTATAATATTGTTTATAAAGTGGGTCAATCTGCTCAAACAGTACACATGTTAACAAAGCCACAAGTTTTTTATGATGACACTCACAAATAAGCTCTTGGTTATCAAAATCCGTTTTATCTTAAAAAAGCTCAACGGATTAAGCCAACCTTGTATGATGGTAGTGTAATATCTAATCAACATGCTGTTATTCCTGTGATTGATGATGAAGAGACATTGGTTTTGAAAGAAGTAAGTCAATCTAAAATGCTTGCAAAACAAAACGATCCAATTTCAAAAGATAAGAAAATTAATACTACTCTAATTAATTATGTTGAGTTAAATCGATTGTCTGAAGATTTTGATAAACGTTTTGTTCCACAACAAGCTTTCTGGTTACAAACTTCACACCCTAATACTGACCAATCTGATATTTCACCTATCAAAATTGAAGCTCCTAGGGAACTTCCTAAGGTAAGCCTGGTAAATACAAGCCTTAAAAAGCTTAAATACCGTCTTGGCAAGTTTGACACCGTGGTGAAAAAGCGGATTACACCTGATGCTATTACAGAAGGGGAATGGAGGTTGAACATACTAAAGCTATTTTTCTAAATGAAATTATTCCATTTTTAAAGACCTTAAAATACATATTCAATGTTTTTGATAAAGATCTTCTAAATGAGGTAACGGAAGTACAAACAGTTTTTAACCAGATGGAAGCTCCTATTCAATAGTGTTCTGTAGACAAACAGTGTTTTGAAATTTAAAAGAAAGAACTTTTTCTTGACAATGATCGAATTTTACACCAAATCATGTCTCAAGATGTTATGCTATGTGTGATGAATTCTACTATTGTTTTTGGTGATTATGTGAATTTGGAAATGCAAAGTACTGAATCTTGTGATAAGTGTTCCGATCTTAATGCTGAGCTTTTGAAAAAACAAAATGCATATAATGAACTTTTGAAAAGTTACTCAAAACTTGAAAAACATAGCAATTATCTTGAGTTGACAATGCAACTCAACCAAGAAATTTTTCAAAATGAAAAATCCTGTAATAATCAAAATGCTCTTGAAATTCCAGAATATTTTGAAAATAATGATTTGAAAGCTCAGCTACAAGATAACGACACTACCATTTGTAAGTTGAAGGAACATATCAAATCTATGAGAGTAAATGACAAGGAATAGAAAGTCAAACAAGATATGGATTGTAGGATCGATATTCCTTAATGAAACACTGATATACTGTCAACTATGCGGAATCTAGTTGGCAGTACTTAAGAAG